>JAADVK010000292.1:0-31522 GCA_023334975.1 Globisporangium sylvaticum
AACTAACTTCCGTAGGTAGTATGAAACCTCCGTGGCCACTTGGGCTCTTCTTGTTTTGAGTCTTGAGTGTGGCCGTGAAACAGTCTGCAGTACTCGGAGCACTGGCGTTCGCTGACAGGCAGCAGTCACGCCTTCTACAGACAGAGTCTGACTGCTTCGGGCATTTCTATCTGTCTGCCTTTGCGTTTCACACGAGCGACAAACAGGCAGTGACAGGTTGATATCCCTGAGCTCCTCTGTGACTCTGGGTCCTTCTGGACTTCTGAGCTCCTCTGCAGTTCTCGGCTGCCCGAAGCCTGACCGAAGACCCGACTGGCTGACGTCGCGAGGTGCCACTCTCGAAAAAATCTTATTCTCTGGAGCCACCAGCGCCACAGCAAACTGTAGCTCTTGGTTGGTTGGTGCAGGTTCAACTGTACGTGGTGGGTTGGCTTCTGAATACAGGTGGGTGGGTGCAGGAATATCCCTCCAGGCAGGACAGACATGCATGTGGACAAAATGCTTGCTTCTCACCACCTGACTCCTGACTCTTGCGGCTCTATTTTTTCGCGATTGGAACAACAGAACAATGCGAGCACGTCTTGCGTCTGCGTCTTCTGTCTTGCGCTGGACTGAGGGGGTCGGCGTTGACTTCTTTCGTGCCAGCACCAACTGGACCTCCCTCTGAATCTTCCCGAAAAGGGACGACTCGGCGAAAAAGTGCAAGGACGTTACTGTGGATTAAAGGAGGCGCTATCTAGGAAATATATACCAAAGTAGGGTGCGTTCGTCATTCGAATGGAGGAGTGAGGATAACGCACACCACGGACTTGCATGAGCCTGTCATGCGCTACTATGCACCATACTCGTATGCTCAGAGTTATGCTCAAGCGCTTCAGATACCCTTTTGCGGAGCTCTTCTAGCGTGCTCTCTGTCGATTATGATGCTCATACATTGGAGTTCGAGCTTGGCTCATTCACCTCTTCGGCACCCCACATTTACTATTTATTACCAAGTTGGTCCTGATTTGACAAAACAACGTCCATCCTGTTCACTCAAGAGAGTGTCCTCCTCTCCCTCTGGTGTCCAGTGCGCAAAGCAAAGGCGCTCGATTCGAAGAGCTACCCTCGGAACCTCAAGCGACTTATGTGGAACTTGCGTGCGTGCGTTGACCAGCGAATTTCGGAGCCAACGACCCGCGAAAAAGTCCTCATTCTGGTTTTGGCTCGGGGTTGAAATGAGAAACTCTGGGATGAGATAGGTGCGCTGCCAGGTCAGGAGAGCCACCCATCCATCTTCACACAGAATCCCACCTTTGCTGCCTCAGAGTTCCTCCTCTGCATGACGTAAGGAATAAGATGGAAAAGTAAGATTGCTCGTGCTGCCCACAGTGGTCTCCTTTAAAAGCCATCAAAGTCGCAACCTGTAACACTCGACTTTTGGCGCACGCACCCACAAAGCAAGCAATCACGTTCGAGCCATTGTTGGACCCAAGAGATGGAGGGAACAACAGAGGAGATGGATAAATTGCGTCTTTGGATGTGTCTTGAAACCGATGGCGTCATGGCGTTCCGTGGGAAACCATGAAAGAGAGGAGTGAGGGACTGGAATGCGTGCGTGCGTCAGTCAGGTCAGGGGTTGTGCTGTTTCGTTTTCGCGTCCCAACGGGAGTCTTATTCGAATGAGGATGACGCACGACAAGAAACTCACTCATCGAAAAAGAATAAGATCGCTGGCGTTGGATTCGGTCGTGCTTTGCATTGTAACTCTGCAACTCTGGTTGCTGTTCATCTCTGTATCCGCCTGCAACTCGGTAGCTGTCCATCCTTCTCAGTCAGAGAGGCAGGAGGACTCGGATGCCCTTGCTTCCACCGCTTGCTCAAAGCAAAAAGAGTGACCTTGCCAGTCAGTCAGCTAGCTAGCCGCGCACTTGGACACGACTACATCACCATCCGATACTAGCAGAATGAATACAAAGCGGAAAGCCATCCATTTACACACACTGCTTGCATTGCTTCGACTGCTTGCCGGCTGGCTGGGTTTCCAACACCAACGCCTAGAAGTACTACCTAGGCATCTAGATGATGTCAAACACCTTCTTCAGACGGATGACGAGCTGCCAGTCCTCCTTCTGCAGGTCGTTGCGGAAGTTCTCCTTGAGCGCGTCGATGCTCGCGCGCGATAATCGCGACACGAGCTTGTGCTTGTGGTCGAACTGGCGGCCGTACGTGATGCTGCCTTCGTTGTCGATACGCACGGCGACCGACGCCCCCTTCTTCGCGCGGTCCACCTCCTTGTGCTCGCGCTCGATCGAGCCCACCTTGCCCACAAACACGCCGCCGGCCGTCGGCACCACGAGCGGCGTGCCAATCTTCAGGATGCCCTCTTCCACGTCCACACCGAGAATGATCGGGTCCTTCTTGTTGAAAATGCAGTTCGGCAGGATCTTGAGCACGCACGGGAACACCGCGACGTCCTCAAATTCCTCGCGACGCGCTTCCCGGAAGTTGTCCATGTACGCCGTGAACTGGTCGAACAAGTGGTAAATAATGTCGGCCGTGAAGATGCGCACGCCCAGCTCCTGCGACAGCTCGGTCGCGTCGTTGTGCACCTTCACGTCGAACGCCAGGATCGTCGCGAACTCCTTCTGGTGCTCGAGCTGCACCGACGCGCGCATCACGTCCTTCTTGTGCACCGGCCCCAGGTTCACGCACGACACAGGGATCGGCGGGTCACACGTGCGCAGGAACTCAAGCAGCGCCTCGAGCGCTCCGAGCGTCGACGCCTGCACCATCACACCGCGCTTCGTGGCCTTGACACTGTCCAAGATGCCCGTGAGGTCCGACATGACGGAGTCCTTGAGCTCCTCGACATCGTCGTCTGGACCGACCACGTGGATCTGGGTACCGGCCACCGCCTTCTCGAGACCGTGCGCCGAGATCTTGACACCCATGGCCGCCTTCATGGTCTGGTGGTGGATGTAGTCGCCCTTGATGCGCATCTCCTTCATCGGGTGCGGCGTCAAAATGGATCGGATCGTCGTCACCACGGGACCGTCCAGCGTACACACGACGATCGTGTCGCCTTCGTGCAGCGTACCGTTCACCAAGATCGTATCGATGGTCGTGCCCAAACCTTCAATCACCTTCACTTCCAGCACCGTGCACTGCAAGATATCGACGAACGCGAGCGACTTGGCCATGCGCTCCTGGGTGAGGCGCGTGATCATCATCAAGAGGTCCGGCACACCTTCGCCCGAGATGGCGCTCGTCGGGATGAGCGAGATCGTGCGGCCCAGGTCCTTGTTGCGCCAGTAGATCTCGGCGTTCAGCGCCTGCTCCGAGAACTCGACCATGATCTTCGCGGCGCGGTCCTCGAACTCGCGGATCACGTGCTCGTTCTGGTGCTTGAGCGCCTCCTGGATCGGCATGTCCGGCATGGTCTTCCAGCCGTAGCAGCGATCGATCTTGTTGAGCGCGACCACGAACGGCGCCTTCTTCTGGCGCAGCAGGCGCAGCGACTCGAGCGTCTGCGGCTCCAGCCCGTGCATGATGTCGACCACCAGGATCGCGATATCACACAGCGACGAACCGCGCGAGCGCAGGTTCGTGAACGACTCGTGACCCGGGGTATCGATCACGAGCAGACCTGGCAGCTTGTAGTCGAGCTTCACGGTCTTGTTCAGACGCTCGGTCTTCTGCTTGATTGCCTCGACCGGGAAGAACGTCGCACCGATCTGCTGCGTGATACCGCCGGCTTCGCCGTCCTGCACCTTGGTCTTGCGGATGTTGTCGAGCAGCTTGGTCTTACCGGTATCGACGTGGCCCATGATACAACAGATCGGCGAGCGCAGGTTGTCGAGCGACACGTTCGCGAGCGCCTCTTCCTCGCGCACGCGACGGCGGTCCGCGGCCTCGCGCTTCTTGCGGTCGGCCTCTTGCTGAGCCTTGGAGCGGATCTTCTCTTCCTCGGCGTGGATGCGCGCCTGCTCCTCCTGCTCCTCCTGGCGCTTCTTCAGCGCGATGCCCTGCTGCACCAGACGCTCCTGCTCCTTCTTCTGCTCGATGAGCAGCAGGTCCTCCACGTCCTCGTCGCTTTCGTCACCACCGTTCGTAGCGTTCGTGTTGAGCTTGTCCTCGAGCGAGGCGACCACGTCGCTGGTCTCCCAGTCCTCGTCATCCCACGCGTCTGGAGCTTCGGCCTCGGCCTCGTCAGCGTTCTCCCAATCGTCGGCGACTTCGTCCTCCTTCTTCTCCTCCTTCAGCTGCTCGACCTCCTGCTGCTTTGGCTGCTTCTTGCCCTTCTTGTTGTTCGAGTACACGACCTTCTTCTTCTCCTCTTCTGGCGCCGCGTCTGGCACGAGACCAGCCTGCTGCAGCGCCTCGAGCGCGGCCTGCGCCTTCGCGGCCTTGAGCTTCTGCGCCTTTGTCATGTACGTGCCTTCCTTCTTCTGACGCTCCACCTTGGCCGCCTTGGCTTCCTTCTTCTTGCGGCGGATCTCCTCCTGAAGCGCTTCCTCCGCGAGGCGGCGCTCTTCCTCTTCGCGCTCGATGCGCTCCTGCTCCAAGCGCTCGCGTTCAATGCGCTCCTGCTCGGCGCGGAGAGCCGCTTGTCGCTCCGCCAGGAGCTTGGCGGCGGCGGACACGGGCTTCTTCGCCGGCTCGGCCTCGGCCTTCTTCGCGTCCGGCTTCTTCTTGCCCTTCTTCTTCTTGTTGTCCTTCTTGTCGCCGCCGGCAGACGTGTCTACGCCCAGCGACGCGAGGTACGCGGCGGCCGCGGCATCGACGTCGCTCTTCTCGGTGGTGTTGCCGTCCGCCTTCTCGTCCTTGCTGCCATTCGTGTCGGCGGCTGAGGCTGGCGCGGCATCAGGGGCGGCAGCGGTCTCTGGCTTGAACTCGTTCAGCAGGTCGTCCCACTCGTCAGCGGCGGGCTTCTTGGCGGCCGCGGTCTTCTTCCCTTTCTTCGGCGGCATGGCTGCTGCGTGCTAGCTATTGCTGCTAATTGCTCCTGATTGCTTCTCTGGGTGTCTGGGGTCCGTCTTTGGATGTGAGCCACGAAGTCGGTCCTCTTCAAATGGCTAGGAGCAGCGATGACTGGAGTCGTTGTTTTCGACGTTTTCGACGATTCGGACCTCAATGGAACAAGGTTTTTAAACATCAACTCGAGGTTTTAAGTACTGCAGACAAGGTTTTACAACCTGAAGTCAAGGTTTTAAACCGTTGAAAATGTCGAAATTGTCGACTGGGAGATACACATGGGTACAAAGATCCCCAAACTATGTGCTGGCTTGTGTGCTGGATGGAGTATGGCGCGCTGTTAATCTTCGACACATCGGCGATGGCTATCACGACAGGTTCGTTGATTGGTGCATTCAATTAGTGACCAAAATGCTCCGTTTGTCTATTCGCCACAGCTCTACATACAGCAAGGTGCATACACAAGTGCCGTCCGTACCCCTCACGACCTATGCTGATCTTGTCTTCTTCGCGCATGCGCACACAAATCTCACTCACCAGATGCCCGGGATGACGGCCTTGCGGTTCTTCGGGTACGTCTCCTTGAACTTGTCCAGGTACCACTGGTGGTTGCTGATCGCGCGCGGCACGAGGTTCGTTGCCGAGTAGAACGCGAACGACCAGCCTGCGGGCGAGCCGGAGAGCACGCTCCAGCCGCACCACTCGAGGATCTCGCCAAAGTAGTTTGGCGCGGACACGTACTCGAACATGCCGCCGTGCGGGATCGCGTAGCCCGTGTCGCCGGGCTTGCGCAGGTTGATCACGACTTGGTCCGAGTGGATGTTGATCACGAAGCCGACCACGAACATGACGCCGCCAATGTAGAACGACGGCCGCGCGAACGGGAGGTCGCTCTCGTAGTCGCCAAACTGGCTCAGGTACCGGGCGTTCACGTACGCGTTGATCACGTTGTAGAAGTCGCCCGAGAGCATGACCGTGAGCGGCATGCGCTTGTCCTTGCTCGTCCGGATCAGGAACGGGTACACGAACGCGCGGTAGAAGTAGTGCGAGCACCAGAGCGCCGCAGCGGTCATGGGCGTCGTGGACGCGCGGTATTCGCCGAGCGAGTACACGAGCGCGAACCAGAGTGCGGATGGCAGCTCCATGAGCACCCACCCGAGCCGCGTGTTGATCGTCGGCCCCCATCCCGGTCGCGCGTGGCGTCCGTACGGGGCTTTGATCACGCTCGTCGCGATGAACGTCACGACGCCCAGCGCGAAGACGCCGCGCACGAGCCACGCGTGCAGCTCCCGCTCGCTCCACTCCAGCGGCGTCGGCACCAGCGATTGCGCCATCTTGCTCTTCTTCTTCTTGGGTCGGTGCGGAAATGGAAGTGACGATGATCTTTAGACGCGCCGAATGCGCTTTGCTGGTTTGCGACATGCTGACCGACAAAGTCGACAAGTAATCACGAGGAAGCCCTAAAATACTAAACGTCAAGAATGGTTGGATGTTTGACATGATATCAATTTATGCATAATCGCCATTATATATTTAAACATTAAGTGGAGGGAAAGGTACAATGTTCGAAGTTCGTATCCCTCACAATTTCCGAAATCTATAAATTTGGCCGCTCTCGTAAAAAACGCCATGTTCGCCTCCGTTAAAGCCGAGGACGAAAGTCATCTTGCAAGTTTGGCTCAAAAGCGAAACGGAAGCAAAGAAGGAGCCGCAGCAGCAAGGAAGAAGAATGAACACCAAGGTGCTCGTGGGTGTGCTCTGCAGCGCGCTGTGCGAGCTCGCGACGGCCGCGACGCTCTACCCGCATGTGCCGCTGGTGATGTGGTCGCAGCGCTCGTAAGTGTGACTCATATAAGCGGGAGAAAAGAAATCTTCTTTTTGTATCAAGCGACGGCAAAAAGGATCTTCTTCAGATATGCATGTTGATTGTGCAGTGATTGAGCTAATATGCTGTGATTGCTGTTTGTACAATGGCGCGAGTAGGACGTTCGAGAACACCGCGTCGTACTTGAGCTCGGCGCTGGACGAAAGCGCGGTCGCGTCGACGCTGCAGCACGCGATCTCTGAGAACCAGGTGCGGACAAGATCTTTGCTAACGAGGGGAGAGTCATGTGAGTAAGTGCTAACGGCTGTGCTGTCTGTTTTACGGCGAATGACGAATAGGGAGCTGAAAAGTCCGAGCTGCTTGCCGTGTTTCTTGCTTCCAAGCTTCGCTCAGAGGATGTCGCGAAGCTCAGCGGCGACAAAAGGGGCTCGTTTGTGCAAGGCGCCGTGGGGGCTGCGGCGTCATCGGCTGTGATTCCACACACCACGCGCGCGTCCTCGTTGACGCACGCTCTGAACACTGGCTTGGTGTCGTTCAAGGAGATCCCAGTGGAGAAGCTTGAGGTTTGTGTCACAGCACTGACATTTTGTTTGGCATGAAGCAATTGTGCTGATTTATTTCAACATGTCTTGGTTTCTTGATGATAAACAGGAGTTTCTGTCTGGAAGCGAGGGAAAGTCTGCTGTCTCGGACGGCAAGACCGATTTGCTGGTCGTGCGGATCGGAAGCGAGTACACCCTGCCTGAGACCGATGCGCTGATCAAAGCCGCGTCCGAGGTGCTCTCCACGGCGACCAAGGGATCGGTCGATTTCGCGCTGACTGGAGACGAAGCCGAGCCAAAGCAGATCTCCGCGCCGCTCAGCCGCCGCCGCCTCGCTCCGAACGCCAACTCCACTGCGTCAGCTGTGGTCATTTGCGAGACGGGCTTGCTCGTCGGGTACTCGGGCGGCAAGGCGTTCTGCTTCTCGCACTACGTGCACATGACCCCGGACCTGCTGACGGGTCTGCTCTTCGGCTTCTTCTTTATTTTCCTCGCCTACGTCGGACTGAGCGCGCTGTCGGCGATCCAGACGCCATTGCGATACCCGAGCCACGGACCTCCTCGCGGAAAGGAGTTTTAGTCGCATTGCTTTATATTTGTTTCTTACAGAAGAGAACAATGCAAACAGTGGTGATAGGAGGGGAGTTCACAAACAAGGAGAAAAGAGAGGCAGTGGTGAGAGAGAGATCTTCTCTTCGCATTTGCATATTTTAAAAATACTTCAACGACAGCACGGTGTCATTTACGCCAAGCCACCTGGGGCACTTTGAAAGACTCATTTTCGGTCTATTGGAAATCTACTTACTCTACACAACCAGCGCTCCTCCCTCTCGACGACGCTTTCATTACGACGCGGATGTTGAGCGAGCAGCCGTTGCACGGCACCACGTCGACACCGTCCAGCAGCTCGTCCTCGGTCACTTCGTACACGTCTCCGCAGCGACACTGGAGCGAGTAGATCACCTCGTCTTCTTCGTCGTCCTCCTCCGCCGCGAGCACCTCTTTCGTCATATCGTCCACCGACACGACGTCAGCGACGCGCACGTCGTCTCCGTCTCGCTTGCGCACGATCGCGTCTCTCGCCAGCTTGGCGTCGTACTGCGCGCGCCGCGCTGGGTCGCGCAGCGTCTCGTAGGCTTCTTGGATGCGCAGGAAGTCCGCGTCCGCGTCGCCAGTCAGCGGTTCTGCAGCAGATGCGATTTGCGGCTCTGCGTCATCGCCAGTACCAACAGTAGCAGCAGACGCTCCGCGCTTGTCCGGATGGTGCTGGCGTGCAGCGCGGTGGTACGCGCGCCGGATCTCGTCGAACGAGCTCTTCGAGTGCACGTCAAGCGCGTCGTAGAGCGAAGCCATTGTATTGATGGGAAACCAGCGCACTTTTGTTCCAGTGATTCATTCCGCATGAAAACGGCAGACTCGGTTTTCTGATTCTTTGAACAAGTCGAGTTCAGTCTGACTCCAGGCTCAGATGGCATGTCTGATTCGTACCAGCTGAGGGGAAACTTGCGTGGGAATGCGGAATTGGAAGTGTCGTTCGAACTTGACGTTCACACACATGCGGCTGGCTGGCTGCATTTGGATTAATTCTATCTTTGCCGATGACTCTTCGACGCCGATGCTCACGCACATGGCTGGCTGGTTGCATATGTGTGTGTGTGTGTGCGCACGCGCGAACAAGCAACGGAACTCAAGAGCCGAGCGAGCTGGTCGTTTCACAAGCGCGCGGATGCAGAAAATAGATGCTGCCGCACTCTTGAGGTCGCCGGTTCAGACTCGCCCAGCAGCAGCTCTGTGAGAAGAAGAGCGAAAGAGAGCGGTCGTACCAGCAAGCAGACCGTGCCCACAACCGCATGCTCGCGCTTTGATCGCCCACTGCAGTAGACAGAAGACAGTGCGCGTGCACAACCACTGGCCAGCTGACCGACTGACAGACTTCAGTACCAGCCTTCCAAGAGAACGAGAGAGAGAGCCAAGCCAAGCCGCACATCTGCAGCAGGGAGCCAAACCAGTCGTCAAGAAGAGAGCATGCCTCGCAACGACCGCGTCTCCAGATAAGCACTGATTGTACGTACACGCGTCCGTCCCTCCGTCCGTCTCTCCCAGTTCTCCCAGTCTGAAGGCAAATCGGCTCGCAACAGAACTCTGACAGGCTTGCTGCTCGTCACCACAAATGCGGCGTTTTCGGCGGCGATCTGGCTCGGGCAACAGCTCTCGCGGGACGTTCCGCAACCGGAAGCGCTCGGGGTCCGCGGAGTTTCTCTTCGCCGAGATCCGCAATGCGTTCGACCCGAACTCGCGCTTCATCACAACGTGGCAGCAGCTCATCCTCGCGTGCATCCTCTACGAGCTGCTGCTCATCCAGTACAAGGCGACGTTCAGCACCGACAGCGCGGCTCGAGCTCGCGGGAATGTACTTTTGCGAGCTGGTGTTTTGTGCCGATTACTACTACTATGAAGACGGCAACGTGCTGCGGGACACGCGCAAGTCGCGCATCAAGTACCTCAAGTCGTCGGGGTTCGTGCTGGATCTGCTGGCGCTGCCGCCGCTCTCGCTGCTGCCGGTGCACATGCCTCACTCTGTCGTGCTTCTCGAGTTCCACAAGTTTATCCGCGTGCGACGGCTGCCAGAGCTCATCTCGAATCTGGACAACATCTACGCGCGCTACTTCGTGCCGCTCAAGCTTGCCAAGGTACTCGGAGTCACGCTGGTGACATCCCATTTTGTCGTGTGCGCGAGGTACTCGTTCGGCTACGATACGCACCACAACAATCACTGGCTTCCTGAAGCCCCCGAGCACGAGCAGAGCAGCCAAACGAAGTATCTGATGTCGCTCTTCTGGGCGTTTGGGCTGCTGACGGGGCTGTTTGAGGGCGAGCTCCCGCACACGAACCCGCAATTCGCGTTCACGATATTCGTGGGACTCTGTGGATTCTCGCTGTTTACGTATCTCTACGCAACTTTTTTTCTGCTGTCCAAGTGCGAAAGCGGCGACTCGGAGACGGCGGGAGCGCGTGTGAACCAGTTCAAGCATATCTTAGCGTTCCACCGCGTTTCCGAGAAACTACAAGCCCAGGCGGTCGAGTACTTGAAGCGATATTACACGCAGGCGGAGGCAAACGATCGCGAGGCTGCGAGGTTGCTCTGTCCATCCATCTCCAGCGACATCCAAATCGAGCTGTTGAAGGACACTGTTGCACAGATCCCAGTGTTGAAGGCTGTGATACGCGCTTCATCAAAGCCGCGACAAGTTTGCTGGAGCTGATTTCGTGTCCCGCCCACTTTGTGCTCTTTCGAGCGGGCGACCACGGCGATGCGATGTACGTGGTGAACTTGGGCGTGCTCTACACGGTAATCAACGGTGTGAAAGTCCGCGAGCTCTGGAAAGGGAGCTTCTTTGGCGAGGTCGCGGTGTTCGCGAAGCTGCCTCGACCAACTTTTACTAGGTCGACGAAGCGAGCAGGAAACATCAGGTGAGATTACGGAGCACCTTGGTCTGCTCATGCACCTGCGAGACGAGCACTTGGCGATCGAGAAGCAGCGCGATGAGCTCCTGGTCGAGTCCTCGCGATATGAACAACCCATCCAGTCCTACGAGCACGAAATCGAGGCGCTGACGCTGAAAAATGCCGAGTTGCGAGGCGAAATTGGCTCGCTGCGCAGAGAAATCGAGCTCGCGCAAGGCCGCGAACGCGCTCTGCTGAGCGACTTCGAGTCCAAGCACCACGCCGTGCAGCAGAGCTCTTCGTTGACCCACGAAGAGTTCCAGCGCCAGATCCAGTCGCTCGAGAAGCGCTGCGAGGCGGAAAAGGCCGAGAAAGAGCAGCTGCGGGTCGCGCTCGACAAGCTCGAAGAGAACGCGCGCGCGCGACTCGAGAAGCACAACAGGGACCAGGAGTTCCTCGCGCAGTTCAAGCAGCAGCTCGTGAACGGCATCGTGGCCACAAAGTACGGGTCTCGTGGCAATCCGCACGCGAGGGTGCTCTTCTCGGACTTTGGCTGCCGCTGGATCTCGTGGAAGCCGCCGTCCAGCGGCGTCTCGCTGGCGTCCCCGCGTGCGGACGCGAAAGTGGAGACGAACGACCTCGTGGAAGTGATCTCCGGCGCCACCACCGAGGTGTTTCTGCGCCAGAAACCAGAGACTTCGGCCAAGTGTTTCTCGCTCGTGTTTGTCCACCCGTGTCGGACGCTGGACATCGAGGCGGACACTCTGGAGAAATGCCAGTACTTTCTGCGCGGCTTCCGCTTGCTGCACGAAGAAGTGTCTCAAAAGAGACGACAATAATGAGGCTTTGGCTCATACAGAGGACAACCAAATTCAACTCTGCGCTTTTGAACTATCTGTGTATTCCTGTGTATTAAAGTGCTGTCTGTGTGTGTGTGTGCCATCTCTTTGTATCCTCTCATATCCACATACTCTAGTGTTTTAAGCCCTCCTTCAGGCCGCCGATGACCTGCTCGTAGCCTGGGAAGAGCTTCAGGTCGCCCGAGTACACGAGGCTGGGCGGGTGCTGCATGGCGTCCTGCACCACGCGCTGGATGTCCGCGGCCGTGACGTGGTCGATCTTGGCGCAGACCGACTCGGGGCTCTCGCGCATGCCGTACGTGAGCAGCTGGCGACCAATGTCTTCGTACAGGATCATGCGCGACTCGAGGTTCATGAGCACAGACGACTTGAGCTGGTTCTTGGCGCGCATGAGCTCCACGGGGTCCACGGGACGGTTCGCGACGTTGAGCATCTGGTTGCAGAGCAGGGCCACGAGGTTGCTCGTGTGCGACGGCGAGCACGCGCCGTAGATGCCCAGCAAGCCGGCGTCCGCGTGGATCGACGAGAACGCAAACGCCGACTCGACCCAGTAGAAGCGGTTCAGCACGCTCGTGTACAGGCGCGAGTACATGCCCTTGCCCGGTCCGCCGGCCGAGAAACTGTCGCCGCCGCCCAGCAAAGTGTGCAGCACGCACACTGGCACGAGGTCCTCGTGGTGCCAGCCGCCCGTCGGGAACGCCAACGCCGCGTACGAGAACATCGACTCCGGGTTCTCGATCGTCTGGATGCCGCCAGTGTACACCACTGGCTCGAGGTGCGACGGCGCCTCGCCCTTGGGGATGTTCGCGAAGAACTTGTTCGCGAGCTCCACGAGCGACTGGTGGTCCACGCCCGAGCCCGCGAGCACCATGTTCTCCGCGACAAAGTGCTTAGAGCGGAACGCCAGCACCTTCTCGAGCGTCAGCGCGTCGATCTTGTCGAGTGGACACTGCAGAGGACGGCCCAGCGACGCGTTCGCGCCGTACGCAGCCGCGTGGACGTACTCCTGGAGCAGCGCCTGCGGGTTCTCGAGCAAATCCTCGGTCTGGAAGCGCATGATGGCCTTGATGCCTTCGATCTCCTCGCCATCCACGTCGACGTTCAGCACTGAGTCAGCGAGGATCTCCAGTCCCTTCTCGACGTTGTCGCGCAGCAGATCGATCGTGTAGATGATCTGCTCGCGGCCGCAGGACGAGGTCGTGAGCGCGCCGATGCTCTCGATCTGGCGCACGAGCTCCGCGTGCGAGCGCGTCGTCGTGCTCTTGAAGCCCAGGTGCTCGAGCAGATGAGTCACGCCCACATTCGAGTCTGTATATCAGAGAGCAACGTGTGAGAGTCAATGAGTGAATATGAGAAGACAGATCCTCTAGCGAACACAATCGAAAGAAGCAATGTGAACAGTACCGTCTTCATGTCGACTTCCTGCATCAACGAAGATGCCGAGCGTCGCCGCCTGGCCGTACGTCTCCTGGGAGATCACGCGGAGTCCCGACGGGAGCACCGTGATCTCAGTCTGCGGCGCCTGCAGCTGGCTCGCAGGCTTCAGCTTTGGCAATCTAATAATGAATGACACCATACAAACACGAACACATGATCACCAACGCATTAGCGCATTAGCCACCCACAGCCACACGTACAAACACCCACGCACACAGCACAGCATACACACACGCTAGCCAAACTTGCAATGCCGCAACACGCACCCTGGGAGCTCCTGGTCGAGCGGCAATTGCGGCTTGGCGACGATGTCCGGACGCAGGATGTCCTTCGGGTCCACGGCGTCGGTCGGGTGGTTCGCCTGCGAGAAGCGACGCGTCTGCAGCGCGAGGCGCGCCTGCTGTGAGAGCTGCGACTGCTGCGCTTGAAGAAGCGATGGCGCGTGGGCCGAGAGCGAGCGCGCGACGGCGCGGCGCAGCGCGTTGTGGACGAGCACCATGGTGAGCTGCTGGTCTTGTCTGTCTTGTGATCTGCGGCTGTGCTGTTCTTTTGTTCCTCTTGGTCTCCATTTGTTGCTGAGAGTGGAGGTGATTGACACATCAGATTGGCGGTACACTGTACCATGAAGATCCATGTCCGATGGTACTGTGTACCATAATCTGGCTGCGAGAATTGTACAGTGTACCGTTTTGTGGCACAGCTGGCGCTCTTCCAGCCAATCTTCTTCATGTATCGTTGCGAAGAGCTCCAATTGAGTAATTGCATTGAAAAAAAGGCAATAGGTTGGTGAACATAATGGCGAAGCGCAAGCAGACGCACTGGGCCGTGCGCCGCAAGAACAAGCAGGCGAGAACCGAGGGCGACGGTGACGACAACGCCGATGGTGAGCGCAGCGACCGCCCGCGCAAGAACGAGGGCGTGGACCGCCGCGCCGGCTTCTCGGAGTCGATCCACCCGGGATCGTACGCGGCGATTCGAAAAGCGGAGCTCGCTGCCAAGGGTGAAGTGACTACTGCTGCTGCTGCGCCGGCTGAAGCGGCAGCTAACGCGACTGCCGAAGAGAAAGCGCCAAAGCGCCGCTACGGCATCTGGCTCGCGTTCTGCGGCAAGAACTACTCGGGCATGCAAATGTACGTGCCTCTTCAAATTGGTTGCTGTGCCATTCTGTATGTAAATGGATGCTTACCAGTGTGTATTCGTGCTACAATGTTGTAGGAACGAAGGCGTGAAGACCATCGAGGCAGAAGTGGAACGCGCGCTGTTTGAAGCTGGTGGCATCGCTGAAGCCAACTACGGTTTCCTGCAAAAGGTCGGCTGGAGTCGTGCTGCGCGAACGGACAAGGGCGTGCACGCTGCGGGCCAGATGCTGACTGCGAAGCTCCAGGTGGGCGACGACATCCCAGCGTTTATGGCGAAAGCGAATGCCGCGCTGCCGGAAGACATTCGCATCATGAACATGGTCACGGTCACGAAGAACTTCAACGCGAAGATGGCGTGCGACCAGCGCACGTACGAGTACCTTGCGCCAACGTTCATCTTTGGCAAGCGCGCTCGTTCTGCCGCCTCTCTGGCGCTGTCATCTGCTGGGGAATGGCCAACGAATCTGCACGATGCCGAAGAAGAAATCAACGCGGACATTGAGATCACCCCGGAGACGCTCAAGCAGCACCAGGAGTTCCGAATGGACGACGAAACCCACGCGCTGCTGAACAAGGCGCTGCGTGAGTACGAAGGCACACACAACTTCCACAACTTCACGTCCAAGCTCGAGCCGACGAGTCCAAAGTGCAATCGCTACATCACTTCGTTCGCGGCCGAGAAGCCGTTTGTCGAGAACAACATGGAGTGGATCCGTCTGCGCGTCGTCGGCCAGAGCTTCCTGCTGCACCACATCCGCAAAATGATCGGCACTGCCGTGGAGATCGTCGCGGGCATCACGGACATCAGCATCATCGACAAGGCTACGCAGCTGGACAAGATGGATCTGCCAAAGGCGCCGAGCGTCGGACTCTACCTCGCGCAGGCGCATTTCAAGATCTACAACCTGAAGATGAAGGACTCGATCCAGACGTCGCACCCGTCTCTCGACCTGGAGGACCCAGATGTGGCCGCCGCAGTGGAGAAGTTCAAGCGCGACTTCATCTTCGACCACATCATCAAGCACGAAGAAGCCACGCGCACGTACGCCAAGTGGCTGCGCACGCTCGAGACGCTGCCGTTCGACTACGTCGCCAAGCCGTATGCGGTCTGGAAGAAGGAGAAAGAGGAGCTCGCGGCGCTGACGGATCGCGCCGGCAAGCGCGAAGCCGTCAAGGCTGCAGCTCTGCGCGCTGCTCAAGAAGCCGAAGCGCAAGCCAAGGGCGAGACTGAGGCGACCACCACCACAACTATCAAGACTGACGAGGAGGCTACCGAGCAGTAGAGGTGGTCGGTCTGTGCGTGATCAATAGGACCCGACCGCAGGCGAACAGAACCGAGGGCACCTCAACGTGACCAGTTCTGTGGTTTACCCTTTGCCGTGAGCATGGATGGAATGGTGGTCGATCTCATTCATTCCCATTCTTCATCGAGCATGGCAGCGTAACTGCAGTGCGGCTAAGAATAGATACTCGACGGAGAAAATAAACTGGAACGGCCGTCGTGGTTATTTTAGGAGCTTGGGACAGCCGTAACGTCAACCTTCTCTGTTGTCTTCCCTTTCTTCTTCATGCCATCAGCTGTTGTTGATCAAGATGGCGGGTGCACCTCAGTTTGACACCTTCATCTACACTCCTACGCATAGACAGGATGGTGATGCCTCCGCGCGGCGAGCTCTCGGACACGGCGCTCAAGCTCTCGTCCGGGGAGCAGCAAGCGCTCTTCCACCGTGGCGCCCGTGCCCGAATGCGAGCCGCCGAGCATGAAGGAGAGCGAGTCTCGAAAGACAGACAGTGTCGGCGGTGCTGGAGATCGACATCTCGGCCATTTTCCCGTTCTACCTGGAGCGCATCCTCGAAGTGGGCAACGCGGGGACGTTCGGCGCGATCCGCATCGTGCGGCTCACACGCGTGGCGCGCGTACTCAAGATGTCTCGCTACTCGTCCGCGATCCAGGTGTTCGTGCAGGCGATCGCGATCAGCATGAAGGCGCTGTCGATGCTCATCTTCCTCATGGCGATCGCCATGATCGTCTTCTCGAGCATGATCTACTTTGCCGAGTTCACACACGACGGCTGTCGCGCCGGCGGCTGGGTCGGCAACTGCAGCAGCAGTGGGGGTTCTGGCTCCGTGACGTTCGCGTCGTCGATAGCAGGTGCCGCAGCGGCGCGCGCGGCGTCGTCTACGGACTGCATCTGCGTGGACCCGAACCCGTACAAGAGCATCGCGTCGTCGTTCTGGTGGTGCATCGTGACCATGTCGACGGTCGGCTACGGCGACATGACGCCCGTGACGCTCCTGGGCAAGATCGTCGGCTGCGCGAGCGTGCTCACGGGCATGCTCGTGCTGGCGCTGCCCATCACGGCCATCGGCACGAACTTCCAGAAAGTGATGAAGAGCGTGATGCAGCAGACCATGAAGTCGAACGTCGACTACCTCAAGGGCAAGCGCATGGTCTGCCGCAACGAGATCGAAGCGATCCTCCAGCGATCCCACGCGGTGACCGAAGACATTCATTTGGACGTGGACGACGTCATCAGCGTCTACGACGAAGACAACAACGGCATGCTCGAGGACGAAGAGCTCGCGAAGTTCCGCATCGACCTGGAGATTCTGCAGAATCGCTTCATGATGAACCAGTCCAGTGGCGGTGGCGGTGGTGGTGAGGGTGGTGGCGGGTCGTCCTCCGAAGTGTCCTCTTTACATACGAGTCCATGTCAAGCAGACAATGGGTCCACGTGGACACTTGGCTCGTCTCTGCACCCGCAATCACAAACGCGCTTTTACTACCACAGTCCCGCGCTGATGCATTCCAACACCTCGGGGGCGTTGGGACGACCAGTGAGTGGACCGCTCGTGACAGCGAAGAGCTCCGGGGATGTCGCGCCGCGAAGAAGCAGTGCGATGGTCGTGGTCGGACCTTCAACGTCACTAGGACCAGGGATGGTGATGATCCCACGCGAGGTCCGATCCAGCAGTGTGACTACTACTACAACTACTAGCAGCAGCTCTCAGCGCGTGGGTTCGTCTGATGGCAGCTTCTTGAAGACCGCGTCAGTGCACACAGCAGTAGAGCCACAGCCTGCTGCTGCGTCCCTTCCTGGTGGACTCTCTCACGAAGAATCGGTTTCCGACCGAACCTGCCACTACATTGGCCCATTATCCCAAGACACTCGGCATCACTCCGGTCCAATGTCTCTAGAAGCTCCTCCTCCACCGACAGTGTCACCGCCCACCGCCATCACCGCCGCCAGCCCAGTGATAGACAGCGAGCTCTTCTGGCTGCGCATGATGGACATGCAGCACGCGTGGGAAGAACGGCTGCTGGAGACAGAGCAGCGTCTGGAAGCGAAGCTGCAGAACCTCACGAAGATCCTCGTCCGCATCGAAGGCATGGTCGAGCTAGACGATTAGAGAGAGAGTGGGGGTATTGTCCGGATTATTTATTTAAATTATTGATCCAGTAGTAGTTATTGTACCTGCTACGCCAGGCTTCTTCTTGCAGAGTTGTGTCTATTTCACACTTTGTTATCGTCGTCGTCCTCCTCTTCCTCGCCGTCTTCTTCTTCTTTCACCGCGTTCGCCTCTTGAAGCAGTTCGTGGCGATCGCCGCCAGCGTACATCACTTTCTGGAGCCGAAGCGCAGCGACTCACAACCTCGCCTTCCCGACTTCTAACGTCTGGAGAGCATCGTCGCTTGCGGTAGATCCACCTTGTGCGCCAGCATCGCCACCGTCTTCACCCACTCCGACCGATTCATGGCTGCTATTAGCCGAGGTTGATGAGCTCGACTGGTGAATTATTTCGACCCTACCATTCGCTGAACTCGCGCTGGATCTTGTGCTTGAATGTAATGCGTCGGCGCCATGGATGCTTCTGCTGCTTGGCCCGGCTGTTGCAATTGACTGAGCGCGTCGCGTGCGAATGGTGAACGAGGAATCGAGATCGACGGCCGAGTGCGCTCCTTTCTCCTGCTCTTGTTCGTCCGAGTACTTTGGCTTCCCGTCCAGATCGTTCAGCGTGCCATTCGGCAAGATCATCTCCACAAAGAGCCGAAACGCGCTGTCCCACTCGTCTTCATTGTTCACGCGCAGGAGTTTGCTCAGATGCGACTCGAAAGTGCTGATGCGCGCTGATCCAAAGTCCTCACTCGGCTTTTGCGTTCCGCCACCGCCTTCTTTCAACAGCGATGGCTGGCGCGACCCGATGACAGGCGCGGAGATGCGACGACTGCTTCGGGACCTTTCCCCACTGGCACTGTCAGCCTTCGCTGCGGCTACTGCTGGTGCATCTGCCAAGTACTCGTTCACGCTCTTCTTCTGCCGCACGACGTCCTGAGCGAGCTTGAAGACGAGCTGGAAGTAGGGATGCGACTTGATGATCTCCAGTAGCCGCTCCGAGTCGAGCGCAAACAAGTCGCTCGCGCGGATGCTCGTGACCGTCATGAGACTCACCGAGTGTCCTAGCAGCCCGTTCTCGCCAAAGTAGTCGCCCATGCGAAAGCGGCCGGCGTGGTAGAGCGATGGGTTCGATGCGCTTTTCGAGAACAGGTACCCGCGCACGACGAAGTACATCGCTTTGCATACGCTCCCTTCCACGACCACGTCCTCGCCACGCGGGTACCCTTCAAAGCGCAGATTCTGCGCGATCGAGTACATGATGCCTTCAGCCACAGCGCCGCTGTTGTCCTCTTTCCCAGCACCGCGAGCTAGTGGTCGAAGCACGCGCTCCGTGAAGAGCATCAGCGGCTTCTCAGCGATGTACAGGATGCCTTCGGTTTGCACTGTTCGCGGCAAGTCAGCAAACACCATTTGGTAGTCCACGCCTGCGTACGAGGACCGCCAGGACGTCAAAAAGGCGTTCGCTCTCAGCTTCAGCGCATTGCTGATCTTCCAGCGCGCCAAGTAGTGCTCGACCGTGATGTGGTTCTTCCGGAACCGCACTTCGTTGTCGACGAAGAGGATAAACACGTTTGCCATTTCGCCGATCATCAGCGCCATGATGAGCTGGCCCACAAAGCTGACGAGAATGCTGAACCCAAAGTCCAGCGTCTTCGTTGGGGCGAATGTCTTCCCCTTCTTCACGAACGCGGTTGTCGCGAACGCGAGTCCTCGAAACAGACGCAGCAACAACAGATCTGGCTCCGGATCTGGCTCAACGAGCCCCTCCGCTGGGAGCCACGCCTGCCACTGGGTCCCAAAGCCGTCAAGCATAGCGACAGCAAAATAGGCGCACGATGTCCAAAAGATCGAGAGCGAGTACAACATCCAGAGCGTCTTGACTTTGTCGAGTTCAAACGTCACGCTTCGCCTCTTGATTTCGTTGCGGTAGTAGACCAGGTTCTTCGCCTTGAGACATCGGTTCAGCCGCAGCCATTTCTTCAAGATCACGTTCTCCTTCTTGAAAACAAAGTCAGCGACGAAATGGTCGAGCGGAAACGCTGCGGCGAGGTCCCACGCAAACCGCTCGCGCTTGTACGCCGACAAGTGGTCTTGTTCATAGAGCTCCATGGCTGCCTGGTTCGACCGAACACGAAAATGGAACCAGATGTCCCACCAGAACACGAGCTCGCAGAAACACTCGACAACGCGCAGCATCACAGGGATGCCATTCCATCGATCCATGGAGTCGTACACAATGCGATACGGGATAAGCATGGCGACAAACAGCGCGCAGAGCGACACGAGACGTACCCAGAGGATGTAGAATCGACTTTGGATCTCTGCGCCATTCACCAACAGGGTCACCACGTACTTGATCCTCTCGAGGACGGACTTGATCGCGTCGTACAAGCGCGGGGACAGGTTGTACTTGAGCAGCGCTTGCTTGATCGAGAAGCCGAGCGACTTCTTCTTATCCCCTCGCGTGTGAGCCAGCAGAAGCTCTTCGATGCCCTCGGCTCGAGAGTTCAATACATCCATTCGCGAGAGGTTGCGCTTCAACCCGCGACGACGTCCATTACCTCCACCCAAATCGCTCTCCTGCACTTCAGTTGCTTGGCGGGTCAGCCGCTGTTGCTCCTGCTGGATCTTGACGATTCGCAGCACTTTCTTCTTCCACTCAGGGTACCGGTCGAAACCCAGCTCGAGCGATTGCCGAGAGAGTCTGTAGAGGATGCACGACGTTTTGGCTTTCACGAAAGCGTTCCGAGGCGCGTTCGTGAACAGAGCAGCTTCGCCGAAGTAGCTCCCCGCTGTGATCTCGTTCACTTTTTGCAGCGCACCCACACTATTCCGAGGAGTGCTTAACCGTCTATGAGGCGGAGCTCCTCCGGTATTTGCTGCTGGAGGTGGTGGTGTTGGCGTTGGCGTTTGTGCTGCTCCTGTGAGCAACGCTGCAGGAACCAAGATGCCCAGCGTACCCGTGAAGATGAAGAACATCTCGCTTCCTTCTTCGCCGAAGCGGCGGATGTACTCGTCCTTTGCGTACAGGATCTGCGTAAAGAGGGACTCGAGCATCCGCGTCACCGAGTCCTCCAGGCCTGCGAGGAAAGCGACCTTGATGATCATCGGGTGCAGCTGGAACATGCGGATGTCGACCAGCAGCGATGGTGGAAGCACGTGCTCCTGGGTGATCGAGTGGAATCGCTTGAAGAAGAAGTACGTCTTGAACTTCTCTTGAATATCCTGCGGGAGCTTGAAATGCGCGAGCAAGTGGCGCATCGAGCTCAACTTTGCGACGAACTCGCGATTCTCCGAGTCTTCAAGCTCAATGACGTCCAGGAAATTGCCGACCACGTACGCAAAGAGGAAGAACCCGGCCGTCATCGTCGTGACGCTGAAAAGGCACTGCATCACAGTCTTTGGCAGTTCGCCAGTGTTTGACGCGGACATGAGCCCAAATGCCCAAAAGATCGAGCCAAAGTACTGCAGACTGCGATCGCCCTCTTCAAGCAACGTGCCCGGCAGCCACGTATTTTGTCCAAAGTACGTCGTCGAAGTTGAATTCCCGTGTGCTGACGGCCATAACACAGCTTGAATCCCAGATGAATCAGCGGCGAACTCAAACCAAATGCAGCCAAAGAGGTGCGTCGCCAGGAACGTGTAGTGCGCGAGCTTGAAGAGCCGCAGCTCCATCGCCAACTTGACGTATCTGCTCTCGAGCGCCTTGATGTGGCGCGGGGCTTTGAAAATGCGGACCAACTTGTTGATGTTCAACAGTTCGACTCGCCTTTGCACGTCTCGCTTGAACCAGTTGAGCACGAACAGCGGGACGATAGCGACAACGTCTACAAGAAAATGCGACGAGCGAAAATAGTGAGCCTTGATCGTCTGGATGTCCATCACCTTGTTGCCGTACGCATAGTATCCGAGTCGCGATTGAAGGTACATATCAACCAGGAAAGTGATTTCCAGGATAATCGTGAGTGCGTCTGAGCGCACGTACACTGACGACACCGAGTCTGTTGCCACGTACACGCCAAAGCAGATGTGGTAGATAACCAGCAGCCACTGAGTCGTCATCGCAAAGAAGATCCACGTCTCCCAAAAGCCGACGAAACTCGAATCCGGATCAAAACTCGTCTGGTTGCGCCAAAAGAATCCAACTCCAAGCTGATTGCTCCAGATTCTGGTCAGCAGGTTCTGCGTGGGTCGTGGCCCAAGCATCGCTCTCTGCAGTGTTGGCGAAGTGGCGAGCGGTCCTGGGCGAACCGACTCAATTTCCGACGTGCGCGCGACCTTGGAACTTCGAAGCTTTCGCTCCAGTACGCGAAGCGATACTGACAGCGACGGAAAGATTTTCTTCATCGCCAGCAAATGCTCTCGCGACATGTACACAACGATGCACCCGCTCACCGCAGTCACGTGTTCTGAGTACCCGATCGCCATGGACACTCCATCACCTTCTGCTTCCCCTCGGCTGTTGTGCATGTGCAGTGCTGCTGTGCCGAAGAACCCACCGAGGGGGATGTTGTGTGGGGACCCGCCATCCGGCATGACGGAAACCCGTCCTTCTAGCACAAAGTAGAGCCCGCCAGCATAATCGCCCAGTCGATAGATGATCTCCCCCTGACCGTAGAGAATGAAGCGCAGGTTGTCGAGCAGTATTGACTCCAGCTGAGAGCGCACTTCCTCTGGAACTTCGTTCGACGCTGCAGTTCGATAGGGATCTTCAACACGAAGCAGCGCCAGGGACTCAAGCGCGGGTGCGCAAATGCTTTTCACGATCTCTCGCTTGATCGCTGCTGGCAGCTCTTCCAGTAGCTCCTGGATAATAGTTCCTCGATGGGCGGACCACCAGAAATCCAGAAACGAGTTCACGCGCTGGTGGATCGTCAGTGGCGCGTCTTGACGCTTGAGAAAGAGCTGGATGCGCGTGCGCGTCGCGAAAAACTCTTTCTGCTCAAACGCGGACGCTGTGAATCGCTTCTGGACGTTGTCGACCACGATCGCTGTGATCAAGAACCCGCTGAGCATGAACGCAAGCGCAACAGCGTACTGTCTGTCGCTGTCAGGCTCGATCGTTTTCCCAGCGCGGCGAGAACATTCGCTGCAAAGTAGAGCGATCGAAAGTACTGCATCGCCCCGACTTTGACGACCTCCGGACTATTTGCTTCGTAGATGTCTCCGTGGATGTCCATGAAGAAGCTCGAATTGAGCTGCCGCATGTAGATGTCGTCCGACGGGATCCAGGCTTCTTCGTGGTGACTGAAGCCTTCCCAATGCGTAATGCTGAAGTGCAAGCATGCGACGACGTGGTAGAGCATGATCAGGATCAGCCCAAAGAACAGAAGCCGCCTTCGACTGTTCATGAGCGTGTAGTTCTCCACTTCAGTGAAGTGTCCTTTCAGTCTCCACACGCGAAGCAGCCGCGGGAGACGGATGGCTGCAGTGTTGAAATGCGAGGGCTGGAACATCCCATAGGGCCACACACAGCACGTCCAGAACAAACTCCCAGGTCTTGGCGTATCGCTTGGCGCTTCGCACGGGCTCGAAGATCTTCTCCGAGTTGAGCGAGCACGAGAGGTTGAAGCTCAAGTAGATGTCGGCCCACTGAATCGCGTCCGCGACCAAGTTCAAGACAACGATCGCAACAATGTGGTCGTCGAGAAGCGGGAACGCGAGTTGGAGGGGGATCGCGATCCAGTTGTAGCACAGAACCAGCTGCAACGAGAAGAGCCATACCATGCGGACTCGGGATTCAGCGTCAATGCACTTCTTGAACAGGAGCTTGGCCCACCAGTGCCTGCTCGGTGGTGGCGGAGGAGCGGTTGGAGGCTGCTGGTCGTAGAAGCCCCGGATCACGTCTCGCGGTTTACCGTCACTCGGACCGACCTTGCCTTTGCGGAAGAAGCTATCGCGAGAGAGCTCCAGCTTTCTCTTGCTTTCGCTAAACAACGATTTGCGTCCGAAAATGGCGCGTGGGACCCAGCGACTTTGACTGCTGGGTGCTGAAGCTGGAGTTCGCCCGGTCCAGGATGCACTTTGAGTGACTGGGACGAAATCCCAGAGTACTTGGCGCTGACGGTCCGAGAGAACTATCCGCACTTGGTGCTTGCAATCCATTCTCGCATGGCGCTTCAGCAGCATTCAGGTCGTCTATTGGTTTCTTGATCGTGTCTGTGCCAATCGGAACCACTTGGCTGTCTGACGATCCTCTCTTGATCGATGATGCAGCCGATCGCATGCTGGCTATTGAGGATCCCCCGTCGTCAGGCTGCACGGACGAGAGCGATTTCTTGCTTCGCCAGATCGTCTGCTCTGTTTTCAGCCCCACGACCTGCAAGAACATGGATTTCTTCTTCTTTGGTGCTGGAGCCACTCCCGCGCTTGCGACTTCGCTGACCTTGTCTTCTTCAGTTGTGTTCGCCTTCTTGAACATCTTGTCGACAGTTTGAGAGATGAGGCGCGCGTATCGTGGGTATCCCTCCAGAAGCTTCTCCACGTGGAAGCGAGAGAGTCGATACAGCGTGCTGTACGTGGTGGCCATCGTCGCCGCCGACCGAGCTCCGAGCTGGTGCTCTGAGCAGCTTCGATACCTTGCTCCAGCATCGCCAGCAACTTGGTCTTCTGGTCCAGTTCCTGAGTGAACAGCCCCAGCCGCTTCTCCACATTTCGCTGCTGGCCCTGAGCTTCGACGAGTCGCGAGTGGAGCTCTTCCACGTGGTGCGACGAGTCCGAGTGTTCGAGCTGGAGCTCCTTGCACACGAGCGAGAGCTCTTCTTTCTCATGGCGGAGGTCGTCCGCCAATTTCGACGCTTCCTCACAAATGCGAGCCTGATCGGCCATTTTCCCCTGGAGAAGTGTATGCGAGCCTAGTAGCTGGGAATGCGCTTGTTGGAGGTTCAAGAGCTCATTTCGCACCGCATCGAGTTCACTTTTGAGTTTTGTGGCCTCCCGCTGCTCCTGTTCGACCGTGTTGAGCATCAAGTCGCTCGCAGACTGGCGCTGACTGGCCAGAAGCCTGTTCTTCACGATGACGGCGTCGCGTTCCTCATAGAGCCTGAGTCGTTCGGTCTCCAGTTTCTCCTTTACAGCAGCGATCGCGTCGCGCTCCTGCGTCATGCGCTCCTTCTCGAGCGCGATTTGGTCCTTTTCGCGCTGGAGATCGACCATTTGCTGCTTGACGGAGGGCAACTGGTCGCTCACGTCCTTGGTTTTGAGTTCGAGGTCGCTCACCAGTGCGCTCATGGCTCCAGCTCCACTGGCTCCAGAATCTCTTGCCCCCCAGCCTCCTCCATGCAGGAGCACGACGCTGCTACTGCTCTTACGACGCGCGATAGAAGTCCGTTTGTCTGGACCAATTAGTCCATCGCCACCGCCATTCGAAGAATCAGGACTGATGAGCCCTCCTAACGGTGCGCTGAGCCCGATGCTGCTGTTGCGTCGGGTGATCACCGGAGGACCTCCGGACCCAAGGAGCAGAGTACTTATACCACTGCTCTGGCGGCGGCGAAGACTGGGGGCTTCGAGACTCACGGCTGCTGCTGCTTTCGAAACGGGGACTCGTTTGGACGAAATGTCGGCAAACGTGAGGAAGAACGCCGGCATCGCAGCGCGCATCCTGTCGTCACAAGACAATTAGTACCCGCCACTGTATCTAAGCCACATGGATATGGAGATACCAGTCATTCTACTCACTTCTGGATAACTTGGTCGTAGGGCACGCCCGTGACGTCGTCGCTGTTGACTTTGCGCACGCGCAGGTTCTCGCGAATGAGCCGCGAGTAGTCGCCGATGCCTCGGCAGCGCGCGTTGTACTCGCCGGCGAGGCTGTTGGGCACGATCTCCTTCACGAGGCACTGGTAGAGCTCCTTATCGTCCTCTTCGGCATCATCATCATCGGAGTTCAGATCATCATCGCACGAGTCTTGTGGGCTCAGCGGATCTCTCGAGATCGACCTGAATGAAGAGCCCTGCGTGATTGAACTTGTCGGTGAGCGACACGCTGAGGTTTTCTTCTTGGCTTTGGAATTGGGATTCGCGCATCGGAAGCCTAATCCTGTGGCTCTGGTGCCGTCGAAGAACACGCGGAATTCCTTCTCCCATTTGGCGTCCTGCACGTCCAGCAGAATCGCCTCGAGCGCTTTCTTCTTCAGGTCGTCCTTGATTCGCTCCTCAGGCGTGATTGCTGCTGCTGCTGGGGAAGAGAAGGGAGCTGGAGTCTCCGAAGAGAAGAGTCCGGAGCAGAACTTGAGCACCATACTTCTTCAGAAGATGGATGCGCCTCTCGGAAATGAACTCAGAATGGAAGGAGCCTTCAAGACCCATGGCGATAGATGGAGATCATGTTGGCTGAGAGCCAAAGATAGGTGCAGAGCTCCTAAAATTGTCATTTCGTTCAGACTGGGGATTCTGGTTGATGTGGGAAAGCCCCCATCGCATGAATTGGTTCATCTCTCTTTAAACTGCCACATGGTACTCTTTCTCTCTCTCTCTCTCTCTGGTATTCTTCTCTCCATCGACTGGTTGATTATTATCTCTCTGCAGCTGCAGCAGCAGCAGCGTGCCTCGCCTCGTATCTTTCCTTCCGTTTCCTCAATAATTAAAGTACAATGTCAAAAATTGACGCACTTGTTCTCAAAATCCCCTCCAGTCTCTGCTTCGCCTCGCTCTTACCATTCATTCTTCGTGTCTTCATCACTGGGATCTTCACTTTCCCTCCTTCCGTTGAGAGCAAAGTGGCACGGCGCAAGACACGGTCCTGCACGTTAGGGTGTGCGAAGCGACGATGCCGGTCCACAGCTGACACGCGCCGCATTTCGCAGGATCGTGGTTGGCTTTCTGGCTCATCGCTGCCATGTGAGCAACCACTTTCCCAACAAAGTTCCGCGTCGAGACGCACAATGGGTTCGAGCATCCAGACGCGCATTCCGAGACGTGTTGGAGTCCTCGGATCACAGATTGCATCTTCGCTGGGTTCGCACTCGCCACTGGCACTGTACGAGGCGCTGGAGCGGCTCGAACCGCAGGCGCCAGTTCCACCGGAGCCACGGGTTGCTGCAAAGCCGCCGGCGGTTCCGCCATTGTCGTGTGAACACAGCGCGGAATCGCTTTCGGGTCGTCAATATCCCCCACAGAGGTCGGACTCGATGGTTCATGACGCGGACGCTTGGACGCTTGTTCACCGTCGTGGTGGTGATGGTGGTGGTTCTGGTGACCATGGCTGTGGTTGTGGTGGTGACGATGGTGGTGAGCAGGAGCGGCGACAGCTGCAGCCGGCGGGATCTGGACTCTTAAGCCCGGGTACCCAGTAAGCGCCAAGTCTGACGCCGACTGCCACGAGACTCTTGCACCTGAGCCAACTCTTGCAGAGGAAGCTTGGTCTGAGAAGGCGTCTGGATGATACGCGCTTCGCTTTCTTGACTGGTGCTGCATGTTCGTCGTCGTCAGTTGGGACTCCGCCCGAGAGCCGACAGCTACAGTGGGCGGGGAGGAAAAGGAAGGGGGAACATTCGGGACACTACTGTTGCTGTTGTTGATGTCGATATGCGGATACCCTTTCTGAGGGATTCGCGATCCAGCAGCAGTAGCAGTGAACGTGTCTCGAAAACTCCCTTCACTCTGTGAAATATTCTACAAGCAGCACAGAGAGATAAAGAGCCGCGTGAGTTAGTCCAATAATACAGAGAAGGGCTAAATTGAGCCATGAATGAGCGTGTCAGTGCAGAGAGGAAGGAGAGAGAAAGAGAGCGAGCTGCCCAGAGAGTGCGACGACGAAGACGATCTCGATGCAGGAACAGCATCTGCACTCCACCGCCACCACCGATTGTACGGCTCTTTCTCGAACACCTGCTCCTAATTTGCCTTCTGCTGAGCTCGACGTTCTCCTTCCGCCTGATCTTGATTAGAAAAGCTCCTTCCCAGGCGCTTTCTCGCCCGCAATAACGCCACACCTGCACTTGAAGAGTCCCGTATGGCGTTCGCTCTCTCGGTCATAAATCGCCAGGTCTTGATCCTCCATTCCTCCATTCGCTCCCCGCTCGTCACTCCAAACAGCGCGTGAACCTTTTTATATTCTTCTCCTGTGTTCTGCGTCTTGTTTCACTTGCGCCATCCTGTGGACGAATGGCGGCGTCGTCACGCAAGTAGCGTCGGCTGCTCCAGGTCTCTCGCTCCTTCCTCTCACATACGCATACAGACACACATACTCATACAGTAACGCATACGCACCATTTCATATCCATCGGTTGGCGTGCGGTGGAGCTCCAGCTTCGTTGCGTGTGGTCTTCTCTTCCTCCAGAGAGAGAGAGTCGGCGTCTGGCTGCTGTTGGTGCTGCTTGTTATGGCTCTGGTTGCCTTTGGCGAGTCGCGCGTCAACCCACAACGCCAAAGAACAACATGGCCAAGCCCGCTCAGAAAGAAAGAAAAGTGAGAGTGACGCTCACTTTTGGAACGTAAACTATGCGGAATAATACAGTTAATTACAAGGCAAGAAGTATTTTACGGTCGGAGGAGAGCTTGAAGAAACCGGAGGCTCTGACTGATTGCAACTTATAAATGAAAATTACTGTCTGACTGGCTCCACTCTCACACAGTAAACGTAACTTACGACGTTCTTCGAGGGACCCCTAATCCCCGAAGCCAGCCACAAAGAGTGTTCGCCAAACAAGTTCTTGTGGTGTTGCACCAAGCAAAGGAGAATTTCTGGAGCGGCTCGCAAACCTCGCAAACACTCACGATATTTTGGAGCGGTCCACAGATATTTTGGTGGAATGATCCAGAATTCGTTGTGGGCCGCTCTATATTTGTGTTTCCGCTATTTTCACAGGAAGCTCTTTGAGTTCTCATGAAAATTGAAGAGTTCACAATTTTTGAAATTCAAAATTGCTGTTATAAATTTGAGCCTTGCTCATCATTCCCTTATCCGATACAATCGGGTGTACAAGATTAGAAGCATTTCAAGCCACACAACTTGAAGCCATCATGTTCCACTTGAGTATCTTCGCATGGATGATGAGCAACAACTTGAAAAGCGTCATGTTACATCTGAGGCAGCCGGAGCTCTACGCATCATCAACAGTGCAAAGGGGGGACTATGGGGAATGTGGTTGGCTACTATACAAGCAAATATGCACCACGCTTACACTTCGTCAATGTCGGAGCTCTTCGCCGACAGCAGCTGACCTCTCTTGACGACTCCGCGTTCGTCTTCGTCTTCGTCTTCTTCGCTCTGCACCTCAAGGCTCTGCTGTCGCGACAGCGACGTGATCAGGTCCGGGAATGACGGGATCATGGTCGACAGCCCCGAGTGCACGTACCCGAGGTGCGGCTCCATGAAGCTCTGCTTCATTGGCGACGCAAACACATGTGACGAGCGCACTGGCGCGTGCGGAGATCCGAACGAGTACCGTCGCGACCGCTGCTGCGTCGGCGTCGAGAACGCGTCCACAGCCTGCAGCATGATCGAGGAGCTGTACGAGCGCACGCGGTGTGGAGGAGGCGACGACGGGTCGTCATTGTCACTGCTGCTGGTGCTCGCATCGTCGTCTTCGAATGGCAATTTTGCACTTGTCTTTGGAGTGCTCGGAGCATCGTCAGCTGGCGTCGATGCTGGGTCCACCAATGGGGCCAACTTGATGCTAAGAGCAGCCAGTAGAGGAAGTGAAACCTTCGGAGCTTCGACAACCGGAGCGGCAACTTCTGCGGCAGCGGGAGCTTCTTCGATAGTCTCCGATGTCTTCTCTGCAACTTCCACCAAAGCTGGAGCTACTTCTTGGACAGTCGCAACGCTCACAACATCAACTGGGATGACAGGCTCTGGGAGAGCTGTTGGTTCCTTCTCAATATCCGCCGATACTGATGGGATCGAAGCAGGTGTTGGTTCCGGCTTGGACTCGAGTTCTTCAGGAGTGGCGACGACGTCGGACTCCACCACCTCCGTGGCAGTGGGGGCGTTGATTTCTGGCACAGCTTCTGGCTTTGATTCAACAGCAGGCGAGGCGGCATCTTCGCTCTCCTCAACCAGCTCCGTGGCTGTAAGAAGTGACGCGACTTCTTCTTCACTCTTCTCCACCACTGGTTCTGGTTCCTCCTCCTTCACAAGGTCTTCTGAGTCTTCAGCATCTGCGATCGGTGCTGAAGGGATTGACGACTCGACTTCTTCTTCTGGGCTCGCAGTGATCACACTTGGAGTGATCGCGTGCACAGGTTCCGAAACTTGAATGGTCGCTGGAGCTGCCGGCTCCGAGACTGGAATGCTCTGTGAAACTGGTTCGACGACCGAAATGATCTCTTCAACTGGTTCCGCGATTGGGGTACTGCTGACCGGAACTGGTTCCAAGACTTGAGTGGCAGCCTCTTGAACCTGTTCCGACTCAACCACGACACTGAGGGGCTTCTCCTCAACTACTTGAGCTTCAGTCACGGTTTGAACGGACGCGATGGCTTCAACCGATGGCGTCGAGATCACCTCCTTGACCTCTTCGTCTTCGTCCGTGAGGTCACTTGACGGGTCGTCCGTCAGATCACTCGTCTGCTCTTCGTCCGCACTCACCACGACAGGCTCCTCGACTTCCTTCGAGATAACAACAGAAGCGACTGGGCTCACTTCCTTCACAGCAACCGCTTGGTCATTGTCGATCTCCTTGGTCACAGGCTCGCTCACACTCACAGTCTTCACACCCACCACTTCTTTCTCCTTGGTCGATTCTTCTTGTTCTTCCTGACTCTTGGGACTCTCGCAGCCAGGATCCTCGTCCGGCGAGTACTCGGAGTACGTGTCCGAGTGCAGACCGTACTCGCCGTCGTCGCTGCCGTCAACTTGGTTCACCGAGTCGGCCGCGTTGAACTCCTCGAGGAACTGCGTGTTCAGACGGTGGTTCTGGTTCAGTCCCGCGGCGCCGTCCATGGTGCTGACGCTGCTCTGGCGCACCAGCTGCTTGAGCTCGCTGCTGCTGTTGCCGCGGCTCGGCGGCGGCGGGTTCTTGTTGCTCATGAACTCGAGCCAGCGGGTCTTCTCGAGCGCCGACGGCGCCGCGCAGAGGAACACGCGGCCCTCACGGGTCTCCATCAGGAACGCGTGGTCGTAGCGGTGGAAGTTGCCCTTGCCGTCCCAGTCGCCGAAGCACTTGAGCGTGCAGGCGCTCAGAGGCTTGTTCGGGTGCTTGATGAAGCTCTTGCGGCTCTTGAACGAGCGCAGCAGCACGTACTTGTTGAACGCCTGGTCGATCTCCCACGTGGCCACGCAGTAGCGGTCGTACATCACCGGCATCTTGGCGCCGCGTTTCTTGAGCTGTCCTTCCATCGTTAGTTGGTATTGATTTGGTTCTGAGGTGTGATAGCGGTCGGTGGCCGTGATGGTTGGCGATCAGAAGACTGGGAGCTCGTGCTTGACCTGTTTGTTGGTTCTGTCTTGTCTGTTAGCGGTCCATGTGAAGAATGGGAGAATGAGACGCAAGGACGACGACGGCGCGCGCGCAGCTGGGATCCCAGAGGCAAAGGACGGCCGCACTCACAAACTCAAGCCAAACCAGAGAACCAACAGACGACAGACCGGGCGGCGCGCGTTTTTCCCATCATCGCCGCAGAGCTTCCAACAAATGATCGCTCGCTCGTGCGTTCGTTGTTGTCATCGCATTCGCCACTCAAACAACCCACACACAGAAGCTGCACTTTTTTGCCAAGACTGTCGCAACGTGAAAGAAAATGGAGCGAGGAGTACTGAGGTATGTCGCTAAAGTATACGCTACACTTCAACTTTGGAATAACAAAGGCAACGAACGGACGAGACGCTCACTTGTTATACATGATACTGTAGTGTACTGCCCTGTGATTGGCTGAAAACTGGGTTTGAGTCCAGTGTTCTTACTGGCTGAAAATGACAAAGATTTTTGTCTATGCGACGGCATGCTTGCCGTGGGTGCGCAAAGATATGCCGACG
>JAADVK010000293.1:0-31470 GCA_023334975.1 Globisporangium sylvaticum
ACTTCTCCAGCACCGCGCAGCACGACGAGCACAGACGTGAGAGGAGCAAGGGCGGATGCTGGTGCGGGCGATGGCGATGCAGACGCTGCTGCTGATATTGAGGTGGCTTCGTCCGTTTGGTGGTGCATCAGGAATAGCAAAGTGAGCAACTCCGCAACGAAAGCTGAACCAGAGTGATACCCTGCAGTGTATCCGTCTGTCTCTCCGTTAAGTGCGCGTGGTTTAGATTGCGAACTTACAGAATGTCCAGCGGATTTGGACATCCAATAGGAGTGTCCACGGTTGTGAACTGTTCAGCTGATAATCTTATGCCCGCGCGAGTGTCCTGCTCCTCGTGTGCAGCCGTCGTTCTTGGCGTCGTTGCCAATATTGTTTTCCGTTGTACTCGCCACCGCAGGTGCAATTATGGCGTGTTCTTGCTGCTCGTCGTGCTGCAGCTACAGTAGTCTCATGGCTACAGTACATATTGGCGAAGGGTGGTACAAAAAGAACAGCAGCAAGGTAGTCTGCCGCATCGCGTCTATCGGCACTGAGACGTAATGCAAGATGCTGCTTACGTTGGAATGCTAATGCCACGGACATCGCGGCTGTTTTTGTCGTCTAGCCCTATCAAACGTTCCTGCTTCTCTTCGGATTTCTGTTCAAATCGATCGCGGAGGAGGTAGTGGCGGTGCTTGGGGTAGATAGAAGAGAAGTCGCAATTGTTTTGTGGCGATCTCGTCGCTCTACTAGGCTTGGGATGCGGCGAGGTTGGCGACGCGACACCTTGGCCTGCAAACGCTCGCTCCAGACCCTACAGCTACTGCGTGTACTGGTCAAGGCATCTTGCACAACCCTATGGCTTGCGAATCTACCACTGTATGCCATAGAAACCTGTCGCTTCGAATTTCCAGCGAACTTTGGAGCCACCGCAGTACATGTGAATTGAGTGGATGGAAGTGAGTGCCTCGTGTTTTAGTGAGCTTCAGGCTCTCGTTTCGTATCCACATCATTAGATGTCTGTGTCCCACGATTCAAGTGCGCTCATTTAAACCGAGTTCGCGATTGACATCGGTGTGTCGGTTTGCCTCAGTGCGAACTTGGGTTTTCCAATGCAATCGCGGTTGCTCACGAGGAAGCTAACCTTCCGGCGGGATGCGGGTAATTTGAGGCTATTGCCGAATCTCTCGTAGCATTAGAGACACTTGCTTCTCCGAGTGGCCGCGAGGCATTTCCAACGCGAGTGGGACTTCCCCGCTTGAGCTCCCTCGCGTTCACCACGTTTACACAAGGACTTTTCCAGCATTTCCATCTTTCTTCAGTCAACGCCGACCAATTTCACCAGCACAAGACTTCCGTTGTCCTTGAAGCGCCAAAGATGGCCACAAGCGGGCCAGTTCTCGACCCAGAGATGCTCGCGATGCGTGACGAGAACCACAAAAGTGCACGGGAGCGCGAGGCCAGCAGAGACTTGCGTCCTGCAACCAAGGCGACGGCATCTCCGCCACCAGTACCACCACCGACTGTGAATGGCAATGCGCTGGAGCTCCGAGCGTGCAGATACCTCTGCGCCTGGGTGGGCATCGTCAGTCTCCACTTGATTTGCGCAGTGTGCCTGACACAGCTCGCGCGCGTGTACTCGTTCTTCATGTACCCACACATGGAGTACTGGTCGAACCTCGTCGCACACGATCGGCGCGTGTACTTTCGCCATTTCGGCGTGGTCTTCGGTGTCATCAGCGCGCTGCACTGGTGGTAAATCATCTGCATCCTCTGGGTGTCGTTCAAAGCGAGAGAACTCGCGCTTCTGGACGGGAGCTCAGGTGGTCTGCTCTCGGACAGGATCCACAAGAAGCTGACCGGGCACACAAGAAGTTCAGCGCGCATCAACACCGTTCTCGTGTCGGCTCGCTTCAGGAAACTGGCGCTTCCATCTCGGTTTGTTTTCAAGTTCTGGCGGTTCTTCTTCAGCCGTCATGGGGTCTTCGGGATCGAGAGCGACTTCTTCCCGATCGTGTTTATCATCCGTGAAGTCGTTGAGATCGTCTCGCAGACTTTCCAGGCGCATCGCTCGAGCGAGTCGTTGCCGAGACCTTGGCTGAACAACTTGCTCGTCACGCTTGTCGTTGTGAATTGCTGGTCGACACCTATTTTGCAGCATTTATCTCGCCACCACCAGGGCACGGAGCGCGTCGTCTGCTTGATCCTCGACGTGCTGCTGAACATGGGCTCGAGCATCTTCATCCCCGTCGTCATCTTCATGCATTACTACGAAGCGTTCATGCCCGACGCCTTCTCGTTCCCGTTCGAATCGCTCTACGATGCGCTCTTCTTCGCGAGACTCGTGATGGAGAATCAGCTGCTGTTCTCACTGTCAAGCGCCGATGTCTTCTCGAGGATACTCCCTCACCTGGGCATCTACAGCTCCCTCGCGAGTGCCGCGACGCTGACCCACCGGGAAGGAAGCGTTCGGAAATCCAGAGTGCTGTCAGCGGAATCAATCGAGAAACCCAAGCTCGGCACTTTCTCCAAGACGAACTCAAGGATTGCCTCCAGCATTGCGGTTGATCCGGCAAACCGGAGTCTTTTCGCTTGAGCATCTCGAAAGAAAAAGACGTTGGTGCACCTCTTCTTCTGCGCGTGGGGGCTCGTGATCCTGATTCCTCATGTTCGAGGCGTCATGCGTGCTCAAAAAGAAGTGCTCGGATGTCGTCAGGTCACTGGCTCCTGGTTCACGAAGGAGTACCCGTGCTCCGTGTACGCGTACAACTGCTATCGGCAAGGCACTGCCACACCCGACGATGACTCGTGGAAGCATCTCGACGAGTCCAGTCTCGTGTACTTGACGATTTCGCATTGTCCCGAGCTCAAGGTGCCGCATGGCATCCAGAATTTCCCGAACTTGCTGGGTCTTCAGATTCACAACACGACGATCGTCGAGTGGACGAAAGAGAACGCGCTCTTCGCCACGAAGCACAAGAAAATCGTCGTGCTCGTGATCGCGACGACCAACACGACGCGCATCCCCGACGGCATGCTCCAGCCGCTGCCGCCCACGCTTGTTGACATCGAGGTGACGTACACAAACTTGACCACATTGCCGGACAACCTGCACGAGACGTGGCATCAGCTCTCGACCTTGTACCTCTACGGGACGCCATACTGCGAGACGCAACCCGGAGACGAGTTCAACGGCACGTACCTCGCGTGTGTCGAGCGCGACAACCGCGTCAACGGGAAACTTCCAGTGGAAATCTTCGACCCTCGCATTCCGCTGTAGTCCTGTAGCTTCTTGGGTGTTTGGACCTCTTGGGATTGTAGGTTCACACGTGTAGTCCCCTTATCTGTAGCAGACCGAGGAGAGAATCGCTTATACCCACTTGGTTAAACACTGCCGGATCCATTTGCAATGAATTAATCGGAGATAGAGGGGAAACAATCAACCAATAACAAAATACATTGATAGAGACACAAGTCGCCCTTTACCACTTACTTACGCGTAGTGGAGAAGATGAAGATCAAGCGCTGCTCGCAGCGTAGTCCTTGACGAGATGGCGCACGTCGTCCACCTGCGCGACTGCGCTCTGCGCCTTCTCAATATCCGCCATCGCTGCGCGTCGTGCGGTCTCGACGGATTTCTCCATCTGCGTGAGCTGCGCGGCTTTCTGTTCGCGGAGCTTTTGCAGTTCCTTGAGCTCGTCGTTCACCACGCGCTGGCGCTCAGCGAGCACGAGCATCTCGGGCGAGAGCGCGTCTGGGTCCGGCAATGCGTCTTCCTCATCTTCGGCTTTGTGCTCACTATCATTTCATGTGCATACACACACGCATGCAGGTTACTCATATGGTACGAGCGTCAACAAGAGCTCTGCAATTGTGGCAGCAGTCTATGCGGTAACGTACCTATCGCTGCGCGCGCGCTTGCGCAGCAGGTTCTCCTGCGCTTCTTGGATCCACGCGTCGAGGTTCGCGAACTCAGCATTCACGTACTTCTCTTCCGCGAGCATCTCAAAGTGGTTCTGAATAAGACATTGCGAGCCATCAATCACATCAACGAGCAACAACAACAGTAATTGAGTAAACGAATGATCAAGGCACAGTCACGACACCCACCCACATACAGACACATGCAGCACACACCTCCGCGTCTTCACACACGCCGAGAATGACCTGCGCGAGCGCCTCGTCGGCCTTGGTGTTGTCGTCGCCCTCGTCGTCGTGGCCCAGGAAGCCCTGCAGCAGCTCGTCCGCGTCGCCCGCACTGCCGCCGCCACCAGCGCTGCTCTTCCTCCGCTTGGCGACCTTGGACCGCGCCAGCATCTTGCGCAGACTCGCCTGCATCGGCGCGCGGTTGATCGTCACGTTCAGCGCCTTGCTCAGCGCCAGCTTCGTGTGCTTCGCGCGCGCCGACGGCGCCGCATTCGGCTGGTGCTGCTGGGGCTGCTGCACGTCCGCCATGCTTGTTGCTGCTGCTGTTGTTGTTTTGTGTGTGCAACCTAGCAATGTAACCTTTGTGCGGACTGACATGAAGAATGACGGTGTTTTCAACAACAACGATCAACCCGAATGTGTTACTTCAGGGTTACTTTCAGGGTTTGCCGCGCGGTTTGTTTTCAAGCATTCAAATAATACATTGACAAGTGCGTGAAAACGAAAATGGAAGACACTTGGACGCAGTTGATGAGCGAGCGTACGTGCTGAGCATGCCTCTCATTCATATTACCGCGGATGCATATGCTGCTGCCCATGCACAACCACTACCACCTGCCGCCACTAACGCTGCTTGTGTGTGTCTATGTGTGTTCCTCTCTCTCTCTCTCTCTCTCTCTCTCTCTTCGTGTAGTGCACGCGCTGAACGCCGCGTCGATCCAGAAGCACCGCGGCAAGCTGGAGAACTCCATCCACCAGGTATGATGCGCAGAGAGCAAGCGATACTGTGGCAACGCAGCGGCGCTGTTGCTGCTGGGGTGGAGCACATCTGCATCACACACACACACACACACTGACCGTGCATGGGCTAACTATCCTCATGTATGTAGAGCCTCGAGCCCAGTGAAGACAAAGCCAAGCAGACACGACAGCTCAATGTGATCGCCGAGGTACATTGCATGTATTCCTCTCTCTCTCTCTCCATATGTAAATATGCGTCTAACAGGGGGATAACGATTTTATTTGTGTGCATATGTGTGTCGAGTTGTCTTTGTAGATTTCGCGCCTGTCGATGGAGGTCGTGCAGCGCGAGCTCGAGAAGAACATGGACAAGTTCGACCTGTACGTGCGGCGCAACCCGCTGTCAGTGCCCGAGCACCTGCGCGAAGAAGTGGCTGCGATCCGCACGCGCGAGAAGAAGAAACACGACAAGACCGAGGCCGAGAACGCCAAGGTGCGCGCGCTGCAGGACGCGCAGAAGAAGCTGAAGGAGTCCCAGAAGGAAGTGGAAGCGCGGCGGCGAGAGATCCTCCAGGTTTGAAAAGCTCCCTCTGTGCTGCTGAGTGGTATTGACCTACGCTGACGTACATGACCTGACCCGCCTGTTGCTGTTGTTGCTTCCTGTGTATTATAACACAGATGGACATGCGAATGGAGCAGCTCCGCCACGAGGCGCGCGCGCTCGCGAGTGCAAAATCCAAGTTTCGCGGCTTTATGGACTCGCAGGACCACATTCTACAGATCCCCGAGCAGATCGTGAACCCGTTGAAGCGAACGTCTGAGGAAATCTCGCTGCTGCACACGCAGGCGGAGAAGATGGAGAGCATCCAAGTGGCGCTCGACGAAGACGCGCGGGAGTTCAAGCGCTCGAAAGCCGAGAGCCGAGCCACTTTCTGTACGTTTGTTACTTGCTTGTTGGTCACCTTCAGCTGAATACATTGTTGACTTACCTCTATATGTGTACATGCATTCTACAAACAGTGAACCTCCGGACGCGGTTCTTAGCGAGAATGAAATCTGGGCCGTCCCTAACAGAGTTTGCGAATGCGCTCGAATCAAAGTCTCGCAAGTGAAGATAGTGAGGATTGCGCTGCAGGTATTGTATATAAGTGCCATTGTGAACGCTGAGGCGGTCCCTGTTTTGAATAGTTTTGGTCAAAAGCAATCGGTTGTTGTTGTTTCGTTTCTAACGTACATAGTGTGCAAGTTTTGTTCATTGCGACGACAGAAAATGTATCTGACGAAAATGTGTGCGTTGATGGAGCTTTTTGAGAGCATGTGGGGTGTGCTGAAGAGGGTTCGTACTACAGAGAGGCGAGTCTATTGATCCAGTCTCCATGTTTACGTTCCTGTGAAACGAAGACAACTGCAGACGGTGGTTTCACAACGTCAGCAGCACAAGCACGAGCAGGTAGGTAAACTTAGATGATATGCTCTTCATGACGCGCAACAACTAAACGCCATTTGAAAGACACAAGAGATGGACCGACGCGATGATCACGAAGGTGAAGATGGCGATCTGTACAGTGAGAATGGCGACAACATGGAGCTGCGCACGTCAATGAGCTTCGCGGGTCTCTCGATGAGCTCGCTCCAGTCAAATTTTAGTGCACCTACAAGCTCTCAGTTTACTGGCAGTGATGATGAAGAGGAACTCGAAGAAGACGACCGAGATAGCCAGGGGAGGCTTCGACTGAGCATGATCATGTCGACCGCTAGCGAGATCGGAGACGATCGACATTTGGACACTCTCCCTCGAACTACCGACGGGGACGAAAGCGAGTATTTCGAGCAAAGTGACAAAGGTGAGAGTCGTTATGAAGAGAGCGGTGAAGCTGAGCCAGATGATAGTGACAAAGTCCTGGATGTCGGCGCTGAGGAAGATGCCATGGAAGCCCGTCACGATGATACTGCCAATGAAGCTGCGCTAACCACATCAGTCGGTAGACTCGAGCTGCGTGACGCTGTGGCTTCAGGTGAAGGCGAATACCGTGACCATATCCTAGAAAGCCTGCAACATGCCGGGACGACCCAAGAGCAGTCTGACGGTGATCAACTCCCAGGAAACGTTGAAGGTTTTACTGGTGAAGACTACCGTCAGCTTCCAGAACGATCAACCACAAGTGCTCAGCCTTTTGCTGATCGAAATAATGAAGAACTATGCGATGCCGCCGAAGTAGACCCAAGTAGATATGCTCAGGTGAAGCCGATTTCGAGCTCGCTAATGACGGTGGATTCGAAAGAGGAGGAGTCGCGCCAGGCCAGCTCCCTCGATGATGACCAAGAGAGCCAAGGAAAGAATATGCAGCAGTGCGACGATGTATATCGTGACATTATTTTCCAACCAGGTCCACGGGATTCGGCAACACAAGAAACTGAAGGTGCCGGTGCTACTCCTGTACCAGCCGCCTCCGCTCTAATTGAGGTTGGTCACAACGACGGAGTTGCTGTGTCGGCACTGCCTCCAGAGCCACATCCGACACCGTCGTACAAGATACGCGATCTCTTCCCTGTCGTGTACGAGAAACCCACGATACCACAGAAGAAGTCGAGCAGGACAATGACGGCGTCAACAAAAGGACAAGAGCGCCGTGCTCCTACTCACCCCGCTATCAGTGCAAGCTCGTCGGCGAAGATCCCCAAATCAACCACGAAAGACAAGCAAACAGCAGTTCACCGAGCGTCACCGCACCAAAAAGAGCAACAGCGTATCCAGTCGCTCCACAAACAGCTCGAGGTCACCCAGGGGCAACTCAAGAGCGCCACGCAGAGCATCAAGATGCACCAGATCGCAGATGCTGAGAAGAAACAGCTGATGCAGCGCAACGCTCGTATCAAACAGCGGCTTGATGCGCTCACAGCCGACCTGCAGCGCACGAAAGCGGAGAATGCCAAGCTTCACACTTAGAACGAGGTTTACGCTGCAAAACTGCCTCAGCTGCGCGCTGAGTTGCTGCAAGAGTCCTGTCAAGCAGATGGGAAACAGGCGCAAGCAGTGCAACTGCAGCTCGCGGTGACACAGCTGAAAGCTCGCGTGCACGTGCTACAGACTCGCAGTGGCAACTTGGAGACCCAGAACGAGAAACTGCAGGCTGAGCTCCGCGAATGCCGAAAAGAGCTGCAGCGCAAGACCGCGACTCTGCTCGTGAATACGGAGAAACTCAGCAAGCTCGACGCTGACATGAGTGGTCTCAAGAGCGTCCACGCGCAAGAAACGCTGCACTGGAAAACCAAATTGGCGACTGCGACGCAGCGCTTTGAACTGGAGAAAGCGAAACAAGACAGTGAGCTGCGTAGAAAGACCGAACATCAGCTAGGCGAAGCGAAAGCCCAGGCTGCTAGTGCGACGACGAAGAAGCGAGAGCTCGAGGTGGCGGTGATGAAGCTCGAGGACGAGATCAAGCAGAGCAAGCGCGAGCTCGACTCTGGCAAACAGGAGCTACTCAAGCAGGAGAAAGAGAGCCTTGCGCTTGAAAACCTGCTGAAAAAGGCGCATCGAACGGAAGTGACATTGCGGAACGAAATCGCGGTGCTCAAGACGAAGCTGCGCGTGTCAGCGGAAGAACAAAAGAAGCAAGTGGATCGGAGACTCGCTCAGGCGAGAAGAGGAGCTCGTACAGCAGCACAACATCCGAGTGGTCGTCAGCGTGAGGATAAGCTGTTGTATCCGCTCGATCTTCTGTTGCTGGAAATTGGAACCGAAAGCGATGATGATGATGATGCGGAGAAAGTCAAGCACCCAGGTCGTCACTGCAAGTGCTGCGCTATACCCTTGTCGTCGTCTCCGTCTTCACGACAGCAACGACATCAGCACGAGGATGAAGGTGACCCTGAGTTCTGGAGCTGCTCGCCAAGCCGCCAAGGTCAACCAGGCTGGAGCGTGAGTTTGGATTCGAAAGTTCCATGCCAGGAATGCGCCAAAGCACGAGGTGAGCTGCAACACGCGAACACCGAAATCCATCGCCTGCGACTCATGCACGCGGCCGAGCTCAAAGTACAGATGGCGGCGTACAACCACATATTGCAGATGAGTTCGCGGGGTATGGGGAGAACAAGCAACAGCGGCAGCAACCGCGGAGGAATTGGGACGACTCTGGAAGGAGCGAGCAGTTCCGCTTAGCCTAATCTTTGCCAACGGGAGACGGTCGATCGTTATAACATCAGTCGCGCTTAGGATCTGTCTGAGATGAACGAGTTAGCACGACAACTGATCACGGCAGGCTGACCATCTGTTGACTGGGGCCAGACAACGCGCCATTTTTCAGCAGTGGGATGTAGCATATACACCCGCAATTGACGTTTCCTCGGTGGCGTTGAATCGCGCTTTTGCTTGAGATCTTGTAATCCGACCGCGGTGCCAACCAGACGACAAACGAGCCCGAGTGATCTTTGAAGGTGATGTTGATAGCCGCACGTTTCGCGCAGCAGATCAGCGTTGTATTGACGAGCGGAGAAGTATCAAGATCACCAGCACCTGCGAACACGTTGTTGCCACAATATCGACCAAATTGCCGATCGAGCAGATTTCCGAGGAGAAGACAACGACCGCAGGAGACCTGGGTCAGCATCATCACTAGCAAGAACGACTTTGCTGTTGCTACAACAACTATCACCACCACAATCGAATTGTCGCGTGAGCAGAACTCCAAAGAGAAAAAGGAGAAGACCGCAGTCTCAGGAGAGCTGGTGCAGCGCCATGGGCGAGTCGCCAGCGAAGGAGCCATCTGCCGCTGTTGTACTTAGTCGACTGGAGAATCTCACCCACCAGTGCAGCGATCGTGGGTTCAGACTCGGCGCGATTGAGCAGACCGACGGTGACGACGGCATTATTAGCGACGACGGTGCTTTCGCACTACCTGAATACCTGGTCCAGCTCCAGCTTGGTGATATGGAGCATGCGCGTGCTCCTCCACACAGTCCTATGGCGTGAACACCATAAATCAGGATAGCAGCAACAACAACTCCAGCACCATTCTCGTCGTCGAGGACTTCTTGGATCTGGACGACAGCGGTTTGGTTTGCTCTTCTTCACGCGGCACAGTCTGCGAATTTGGACGCGATGAGCCGGCATCACAGATGCAAGAAACAACAGAATCACATAATAGCAGCAGTCAACCGCCAACGTCAGAGTTCACCATTTTGATCATTGAGTCTTGAGCCTGGAGCGTTGAGGATGAGGCTGAGACCGTGGAAGATCCGATAGAAGATTACAGTGAGTGGGATGACGACAAGGACGAAAAAATATACGACCAAACGACTGGATCCGCTTTCTCCCAGTAGAAGTTCGCAACCACACACGCTCCCCCCTATATCCTCTTCAACGATAGCCTCAACAGCATTAGGCCACTCACTAGACCGTAACTGGAGTCACATGGATACAGGGCCATATACACAAAGACAAGGGAGAAATGAACAGGAGCTGTTCAGTTCATCCTTGTCTTTGTGTCATCTTCATCTCGTACCGAGTCACAAGACAAGAGTGTCAGGCAACCCTGGATTGCACCAGGAGAAGCATTGGTGCAAGAAAGTCAACGGCATGTTCACTTCGTACAGTAGGTTGCTGGTAGTGTGCTGAGTTGAGGTGTTTAGTGAACAGTGGTGGGATGGGATCTTCGGTCGTGTATAATTTATAATTTGGTGGTCTGGCCCAGAAGGAAGAAAGAGCTCGTAACGAATGCAATGAAGAACTCCTGTAAAGGGCTTCACTTGATAGAAGAGCTACGGGATTGTACATGCAGCTGAGCGATATTCTCCAGTGCTCTTCTCGCATTGTTCTGCGAGGCTTGCCCAGTTCTCGACGGAAAGAAAGATCATCAAGGACCACTTTTGGTGGATCACCACCAAAAGAGCAGCATCTGGGTACAGAACCACAGTTCAGGACAAAAACAGGCGCTGTCGGCACCAAGGCGGAACCGCTGTTTCCCTCTGGCTGCTTACGACAAGTACAAGCAACTTGGGACAAGTACAAGTAACTTGGAGCGTTGTTCACTGTTAAAACGACAACCACGCGGTGGTTGGTTTTGCGATCCCTAGGCAAAGTCGGTTAGGCAATGGATTGCGAGTTTCGCTTCGACGATTGTTTCGGTTCACCAGCGTATCCGATTCCAGTGATGATAGCGGCGAACCACACCATTTGGCAAAGCCACGGCCATTGAGTTTTCTTCAGCGATGTGGTGGGGCAAAGTGGAGAGACGCAGCGGATGGTCCGAAGACCTCTCGGGGCTGAAATGGTACTCTGGTACCCCGGAGCAACCAGCTACATTCGAAGGCTTGAAAAGCGCGGTCACGATGGCATGCTCCAACGGAATAAACAGCATCTGGCGGCCGCCGAGTCGGCTCCACTACGAAAGTTTCGATGATGCCCAAGGCTTTTGCAAATGGAGTGGGCATTGGGATATATTTTGTGTGTGTGAAGATATCTCTCAGGTCCAAAGCAAGAGCGTCTCCCAGTTGGAGACGCTCCTTGCTTTCGACGCATTGACTGTCCAGGTACTCCATCACTGGATGGTTGCTGCCTTTATAGAATCCTGACTTCTGTACTAAGCGGTGAGTGCCCAATAATACCGGGCTACTCCAGTGTGTTGAAGTCCCAACTTGGTAAATAGATTCGTCTTCGAATCAGCGACACGCTTCGCCATGTTCTCACTGGCGCTTCTCTGTCTGCTGCTGCTATATATCGCGTGCTACAGGCGCATCCCGAACGGATCGAGATCCACGGCCGAGTCACCACTACTTCTTCGCTGACGAAATGCAGACCCTGACGCTCGTGCAGTAGTTGTCCACCATTTGCGCTGGAACTCATTCATCAAAGTCACCACTTTCGCCTTTAACGTTGGACCAGTCGTCTTCCAGAAAACAGCAGCTACCTCCTGAAGTCCAACAGATAAGCAGATTTGAGCGTGCTCGTGTGATTGGCGTCTGCAAACACCGGGGACTTTGGTTATCACCTCGGTTCACAAAGTCATCACCAACGCACAGCATCCCTCCCCTACGATGGCAGCCTTGGATACGAACAACCTCGATGCTCAGGGTCAGAGTGCACCTCTCACTCAACCAGTACGAGCTGTCCCGGCTCGGGTACTCACAGGTCGACGCCTGGCTCTTGGTGATTACAGCTGCCGCCCGCCGCAATCAAGTCAAAGTGGTTCGAGCACGCTTTGCTGATAGTTTTGCAGCTGGCCCCCAATACTGACGGTACTTTCATTACTCAGCCGACCACATGAAGAGCTACAGAGCTGTTACAGTTAACGCAGTATTCATTGCACTCACTGTTGGAACTTTAGTCTTTTTGATGGATACAAGACCCAGGGTACTTGTCTGCGCAGCATCTCTCAGTCAGTCATGTTTGGCGTTCTGGTTGCACCAGAAACGAGTGGGAAAGCTACCGTGGTTGAAGAGCTACCTAAGTGAAGTGCGCTCAGATTGAACGGTCCTCATGTTAGCAGACGCGGAAGGAAAGAAGAGGCTCGTGACGAATGCTGGCAAGCCACTTGAGCAGTCCGGTTGCACGTGAACACTTCTTCGAAATGGGCTGTAGCCCTTCCTTCAGTGCTACTCTGTGCATCTTTGCAGACACTGTGGAACGTAAGTGAAAGTCTCCTCTCCAACAATACAAGCTCTCTTCTTACACTGTCCCCCCATACAATTTACGTCATGGAAGGAAAGATCCTCAAGCGCCGCAGACAAAAAGTGCAAAAATTGGGTACACTTTGAGGAAGACAAGGGTTCATCCTCCGATTTTACAGTACAGTTGGTTGGTTGGTCCCGAGAATCCCGAGAATCCCGAGAATCCTGGGCGGAAATAGTTTGCGACCTTTCGTTTCCTTTCAAAGCAAAGCCCTGACCGAAAACTCAAATTGAGTGGCATGTGGGGTTTGCGCAAGGTACCTAAGGTGTCTGACTGTTGCCTGCTGCACTTACCGTATCGCAATCAACTCCCCACAGGAGCGAGCATCAGATGTAAAGAAAGATAGAGAACGCATCAGATTCTTGGCGGTTTTCCATCAATGCTTCAGACTCTGCCGTTTCCTTCCGGCTCCTTGTTTTGTTTTGTAGGGTTAGAGAAAAGTGCACGCCGAGTGAGCTAAACTACGATCATGCAAAGTAATACGAGTATCACATGTGAAATGACGAAAGCGGAGACTGCTGCCCTTTAACGCCATTTTAAAGCAATGGAAAAAACTTGGAAAAAAGAACCCTGCACGTTGGAGCGATCCCACATTTACACACAACAAAAGAAAGCTGGCAATCCAGGAGATAAAGTTGCAGAGGCGCTGAGGTGAGAAGCGAAAGGCGCTGAGTGGTGAGAAGCGAAAGGCGAGAAAAGACGAAACCGTTTTACCGCAATCGTCCCTTTTCTGGGACGTCGGATAACGGCCACTTTCTACGGTATTTGGCGATCGCGCTAGGTACCGCATGTAAATTTCATTGGTCAATTTCGACGTACGAGCATCTCCCGAGCCAATGAAAAAAATCTCAGGAGGTCGCACAGGAAGAAAAGCTGTCGTCCACCCTCGTTTCAGGATCCCTCCTCCAGCGCACCCTCAGCTGTCGTCATCTCGCCACCACCGCGCGCGAGATCGATCATCGTCAGCGCTTCGCCTTGTCATTTGCAAATTCGCCTTCGACTGCTCAAGCGCCTTCCGAGTTCAACCCACCCAAAACGGAAATGGCGTCACCAAGTACCAGCAGTAACCACACTATTAACAACACTTCAACAACACCAGCCACGACGACCGATGACACCGCGTGTCTGGGCAAGCAGCGCTACGCGGTGCGCGAGAAAGTGAGCGACACGCTCTACGGCGGCGTGTGGCTCTGCGAGGACACCCGCAACGAGAACGAAGTGGTCGCGATCAAGCAAGTGGTGCTGCACAAGGCGCAGCACGCGCTGCGCACGATCTCCAGCCACATCGACAACCCGTGGGTCGAGCGCCGCATCATGGTGCACCTCACGCAGCTCGGCCGCCACGACAACATCCTGCACTTCCGCCACGAGTTCATCGAGCACGGCGCGTGGTACGTCGTCATGGACTACTGCGAAGGCGGCGATCTGCTGAATGTGATGCAGAGTACTCCAGACAACCGCCTCGCGCAGAACCAAGTCATGCCGCTGTTTGCTGAGATTGCGCAGGGTGTGCGCTTCCTGCACGCGAACGGTATCGCGCACCGCGACCTCTCGCTCGAGAACGTGCTGCTGCAAGGCAACACCCCCAAGCTCTGCGACTTTGGACTCAGTACCGAGACTAACAAGCTCTGCACGGACCGAGTGGGCAAGGCGTACTACATGGCGCCTGAAGTGATCGCGCAGGGAGAGTACGACCCCGCCGCGGCTGACATGTGGTCGCTCGGCATCATGCTCTTCATCATGCTCACTGGATCTCCGCTCACACCAAGCGCTTCCGAGCACGAGAAAGCGTTCCAAGCGCTCAAGAAGTTTGGCGTGCGCACGATCCTGCGAGTATGGGAAATGGAGTCCGACATCTCGTCCGAAGTGATCGACCTCTTGCACGGGCTGCTGCAAGTGAACCCTGCAAAGCGATACACGATTGACGATGTCGCGCTGCACCCTGCGCTCCACTTTGGCTTTTGAGTGTGTACGCGGAGGTAGATAGATAGATAGGTAGTATTTTTTGTTGCGTAGCGTAGATAAACAGTGGATAAAGCGGCGAACGTAGACGCCGCAAGCAAGCCATGCGCGAAAATCCATAAGACTCACATGGTGCTCTATAAGAAAGCTTAAATAAAATAATCATAGAGAAATGAAAGGTTGTGCGATTTGAAGCGAAGGGCAAGCCTTGCATCACCACCATCAATCAATTCTTAGTCGCATCTCAATTTTAAGGACAGTATAGAGAGAGAAATGGAGAAATGGAGCAGGACGCCAGCAGGAGAACAATAGGAGCCTTCGCGCTGGGTAGAGGCGGCAGCCACAATGGAGGCAGCCCACCACACACCACACACAAGCTTTCGCGACGCTCGGCGTGTCCGTCCACTCACATCTGGTCTGCTGCTGCAATGCATTTTGATCACCTGCGTGTGCAACACATCGAGGAACATTACTTGCGTGCCCTCACAGTACACAGAGAAACAAAGACAGTCCTACACTGATACATTGTCCTCGTGATCGCTACATTTGGTGCATTCGAGCAGGAGAACCTCTTCTCGGTCAAGTTGGATATTTTGGCTTGGACCTGAGCCATGAACAAGCAAACTTCTTCTCCAATGGCGAGAGCCATAATTCAATAAGAGGCACCAGTCCAGCAACCACATTCGCAATCGCTCGAGTTGGCGCGCGGCTCCCAGGCGACCGCCATCGCGCTGCTGCCACGTACGAGGCGTGCGCGGGTTGCCTGTTTCATATATATGTGTGCGAAGGTTCGCACCACCTTCTCTACTTGATTGGCTGCTATGTCGCTGGCGACGTCAGCGCTTCGGTTCGATCAGATGTGTGTGGTGTTGTTCCTTTTGCGCAAGTCGAGATCGCTCCTCTCTTGATTCATTCTCGTGCTACTGCGAAACGCATGAGCTTGTGTGTTAAAGGAGGAACAAGCGCAATCCTATCCCCCAAGCTCATAGCACGTCATCTGCAAGCACCAAGCGGTTAGTCACCTGGGATCATTTCTGGTTTGTTGTTGCGGGCAGACTTGCTTGCAGCCGCAAGTTTGTAGCAGGCTTGGGGGAATCGCAGGTCTCAGCGCTAGAAAAAACCTATCCAATTCTAGTCTGAGACTGCCCTTGTCTACTTATACAAGCGGTTGCTTGCTTGCTGGTTGGTCCCATTGTTCTCAAGCTTGCGCATCAGCAGAAGCAGCAGCAGCCGGATCTCGCGACGGTCATCCACCCGCTTCGCCACCATTCACTCTATGGCGGCGCGGTGAAGCCATCGGTACTATGGTATGCGTCTCAAGGAGGCTTCTCAGCTCAAGAACATGCAGTAGTCCATCTTAGCCAAGTACAAAGGTCAGTAGCAAAACATATTATACCAATGTCCTTGGTGTTTGACTAGGACGGATAGCTGAACCACAAACTTTGCAAACGATCGATCGATCGATCGACCGAAAATGGTTGTCGAGGACCATAATGTTGACGACGATAAAGCATACTGGTATACATACTTGAGTCAGGAGCTCCATCAAAGATTGCTTATTGAGGTCGATGTCGAGTGATGCCAACTCCTAAGACCCCTAAATCATCACTTTACCAAAAAAACATACCTTCGAGAAAATCGCCACACTTCACTGAAAACGCGGATGCTGAGTGCCTTTCGCCATGGAAGAAGAACATTCGCAACTTCTTCAGCGGAAGCGGATGTGATTTACTATTCATCGGAAGCAAAGCGAGCTGGAGTTGAACACGCAGCTATAAAACAGTCGCTATTGAGATAGAGAGCGAAATACTTGGGCCACCTCCACCTTAGGTGGGTGGATGTGGCTCAAGGCAAGCAAGAGGGAACCCTTCGACCTCAGATGGGTGGATTGAAGCATGCTTCAGTTCATCATCATTTTGTCTAGCACCCCGTCGAGGAGGTCCGGCACAGCAGATATGCATTTGGCACAGCAGATATGCACTTGGCACAGCAGATATGCATTTGGCATGTCAAAATCCAATTTCTTAGCTCTCTTTGGAAGCCTTTCCCCATTCCATATTTTCATTTCCCTGCATCTTGATCACTGTCAGCTCGCAGCGTTAAACGTTGCACGATCTTCTGTGATCGTCAGACTTTTGTGTGCACTAGCTGCACTTTAAAAGATCTTTCACTTTAAAAGATCTTTCACTATCTTCCACACTGTTGTGTTGATCTCCCAAAGTGCACATCAAGGATTTATTTTTTGCGAAGGCAAAAAGGGTATTTTCTCGAGTGGGCCATATTGAAACGCCATGGTTTTCTACAAAATCTTCTATTGCGCTGTCACTGCTTGTGACATACATACAGAGATGTCGAGAATGAAGCAGAGATGTCGAGAATGAAGCAATAACGAGGACCAGTACATCCCAAGTTCGATCGTCCGGGCAGATGCGCCACATACAGAGCTGGCATTTCACGCTGCGCGAAATGCAGTTATCTATGGAATCCAAGGTCGGAAAATGTAAGCCCGCCTAATGCCAGACGGTGCAGCTAGTTTTTGATGTCAGAGGGTGGCTTAGTCTGCTGAAAAGCTGCAGTGTATTTTATTTTTCCTATTCAAGAAGAGGAAGATGCGAGAATTCGGAGAGGAAAACAAATCGAGTGGTCAGGAGCGATCGAACAAGGAGGAAGTATAGTTGGAAAGCGAACAACTGTGCCCGCGTTCTTCATGCTTCGGCGCTACCTTGGCGCTGTTCTTGCTCTTCTTCGCACTAAAACATGCCTTTCTTTTTGGAGTGGCTCTTGTTGCTGCTTGTTGTTCTGGTTTTCCAGTATTAGAGGTCTTTGGTTATTGGTTGACAGCTACGGTACTGCTTTGTTTCGATTCTTCCCCCAAAATACACAAAAATGTATCCAAGTCAGAAGAGAGAGGGGGAAGGGACAACGGAGAGAGTACAGTCATTTCAATCGTATCACCAACTTCAAGATGTAGCCTCGATCCTGCACAGAAAATAGGCAGATGCACCGCCAAAAGTCGCAACAACGTCACCATTGACGTAAACGACAATCACCCCACCCTCTTGACAACACATGCAATGGCCACTCAGGGTAACCACGCTAGCTTTCACTTTTGTTTGATTTCGTGAGAAGTATTGTACAGCAATCAGCAGTCACTGGAAGATACAAGTAACCAGTGCATAAAGATACAGCAGACGAGGCCAACATGACTGGATCTCATCGCAGGAGGTTGAAAAACGAGTTTTGAGATGTCACGAAACCGCTGTGAATATGAGTGTTCTCTCTCTCTCTCTCGGATCGCGGGGCGATGGATTCCTTGATTGATAAGTGTCAATCACCTCCTTCGTTTTCTGTTTCTGTCGGACGCGCGACGATCTACCAGAGACCGTTGGCGAAGCGAGCGATCCTGTCGGCGCGTCTCTCACACACACACACACACACACACACCACAAGACTAGTCGCTTAAAGGTTAACATTGAGTCCAGAGCGTCGCGTTCGCCATGCGCTAAATCCGTCGCAGTCGCGCTACTGGTAACTGTTTTGGTAACATTATCACTGCGCGTGGCTGCCAGCTTTGCCATAATGTTCTATCAAATCACACGCTTTGCGAGTTTGCATCATGCGTTGGCACTCTTGACCCCTAATAACCCCCGAACCCCACACCCCGAACCGTTGCACAACATGTAACGGATGAGGGCATCGTGGTGCTGCTCTTCGCATTCCACTCCGCCTCTCTTGTCCGCCCCTCTCTCCCTGCAACACGCCCGACAGCTGCATGTGTTGCGTTTGCTTGTTTGCTGTTGTTGTGAGTTGCTCATTTTGCATTTTGCAGACTTGCGCCTCCAACGCAAGTGTTTCCCCCCCACCCATCCAGATCTTCCCTCAACATGGCTACCAGCAATACGACAGCAACAGCAACAACAACAACTGCACCCGTGTTGCACTCGCGCTACCGCGTGCAGCGCAAGCTCGGCGACGCACTCTATGGCGCGGTGTGGCTCTGTCAGGACTTGCGTCGCACAACCAGCAACAGCAACAACACTCACACAGAGAATGCGCTCGTCGCGGTGAAGCAAGTCTCGCTGCGCAAGGCGCGCCAAGCGCTCATGCTCAACTGCAACATGGACAACCCGTGGGACGAGCGCCGCATCGCCGCGAAGCTCATGCGCCTCGGGCCGCACGCCAACATCCTGCAGTCGCGCGACGAGTTCCTGGACAGCGGCTCGTGGTTCATGGTCATGGACCACTGCGACGGCGGCGACGTGCTCGACCTGCTGCACTGCGCACACGACGGCCGGTTCAGCGAGCCCCAGGCGCTGGAGCTCTTTGCGCAGATCGCGAACGGCGTGCACTTCATGCACTCGCACGGCATCGCGCACCGCGACCTGTCGCTCGAGAACGTGCTGCTGCAGGGCAACACGCCCAAGCTCTGCGACTTTGGACTGAGCACCGAGGCGACGCGCATCTGCGACGAGCGCGTCGGCAAGGCGTACTACATGGCGCCAGAGGTGATGGCGCAAAAGCAATACGACCCCGCGGCGGCGGACATGTGGTCGCTGGGCATCATGCTCTTCATCATGCTGACCGGGTCTCCGCTGACGCCGAGCGCCTCGGTCGATGAGAAGGGTTTCCAGGCGCTCATGGAGTTCGGCGTCGCAAAGATCCTCGAGGTCTGGGGACTCCAGTCCGAGGTCTCGTCCGAGGTAGTCGAGTTGCTGGACGCGCTGCTGCAGGTGGACCCAGCGAAGCGACTCACGATCGAAGCCGTGGTGCTGCACCCAGCGCTGGCGACAGCCCAGACAGCATGCCCGTAATAGACTGACATGTGGCCATGAATGTAGCTAACGTAACGTATTGTAAAAGTAGCTGGTAAAGTTCGAGTGAAACACTGTGGTGAATGTTCCCAACCAAAATTGAATGGCATGTACATCAACAACAACAGCACCAAGATACGCAAGTGCAAAATGATAATATTCAAAACACATGACCCTGAAAAGGTGGAAACACTGATATTGTGACCAAATGAACCCATTTACACGCATCCACTAGACAGGCGTCGCTCAAGTCGCTCGCTCGTGACAGAGATACGCGTTCGCGAACAAGTTTGTGAAAGGGTGCGGTTGTCGCGGGAGACTGGGCGGACGGACAGGCTGTCTTCAACAAATCTCGGCGGATCCAAAAGCAAGCGTTGGAAGAAAAGCGTTCGGGTACTGAAAGGAGAGAGCTGCAGAAAATATAGCATCCCGATTTTGCTCGAAGTTCGCACGCGCAGTGTTTTTATGCTGCGTCCTCAAGAGGTTCGTGTTCGCGCTGACCTTAATTGTGGTCAAGCATTACGCATCCTCGTCTCTCGTTTTCCAGCGAGCGCAACCAACACTGCAGCCGCTTGGCGCGTGTCTTTATGTTTGCAAGCTGCTGAAAATGGCGTCGCATCCACCTCGTTTGCTGTACAAGAGTTTCCAAAAAAGAAACTCAAAGGGCTTGGAATACCAAGCACCAGCCTATCGAGCACGAATACATGAATCGCATTCGATGTTATTTCTGCAGCCACCAGTTTAAAACTTGGTGGTGGTGGTGTTGTAGAGGCTCCAACGAGACAGCAGCATCGAGACAGCAGCATCATCAGGTCGGATAAAGACGAGAATGGATGGATAGGTCGGATGGGTCGAAGTGGTGCCACTTGCCTGTTCTCTGAAAAAGTGGACTGGATTCAGTTGAAGATGGCTACACTTGTAAACTTGCCCTTGTTGGCAAGTGGACCCAGTCAGTGCTAAACTTTTCAAATAGCCCGCAGCTGAAAGAGTACCAACTACGTCGTAAGTGCTCGCGATTCGCTGACGATTGGCTCGTTTTTTGTGATTGGTGAGGAACGCCACGAATGTTCTCGTCGATTTGCTTTTGAAGTCCACAAACCACCCAACTTTGATCCGGGCATTTCCCCTCCAGCACCTCTGGATCTCTCCAGTTGGTGGCTGAATCTTAATCTTAGAGAGATGCGAATTCTGGTCACCCCACAAAGAGCTGCGTGTGCAGCAAGAAGACAAGAAGGACATGATTGGTAATTTCGATCCCACTGAACTATCGTCCTTGCAAGTGCGACATTCGATGCATCGCTCTTCACACGCTCAAGCGGCGGACCCCATGAACAAGCAAAAAGCCTCTCAGGTGCCGCAACAAAAGGATTAGAAGACCGGGCCGTTCTGCTTCTTCTTGTTGTCGAGCTGCGCTTGGCATGCCTGACTGCCCACTCCTCCAGATTAATCGTGTGACCAGAAAGCTGCGGGAGCCACACGCGAAATGCATTTGCACACTTTCACCAACGTCGCGGGTGGGGTGGGCAAGGTCACGCAAGTGACTTTCACTTTGCGTGCTTTTTGCGTCCAATCATTGGCGTCCACGTCCCTTGGCGCAGAGACCCAGTTTAGAGTTGTGCACTTCGGCCGTTTCACAAAAGCGATCTTTTGGACCAGTAGGTGTGCAAAGAACAGATGACAGGCGTCAGGCGTCCTCAACATTTTTTCAGCGCTCACATCACCATGTTTACCAAATACCGAACCACGCAATTACACATCCATATGCAGCTACGTGTCCTTCCGTTCCAGCAAGCGCAATCGCCATTGCCGCGTGTATTTTTGCCGCCTAATAAGGGCGGAAGGCTTGTGCAACGACTGTCTTCCGATTGGTGCTGCAGGTTGTCTATCCATACAAAGCATCCACTTCGTTTGCTGGACGAGTTTCCCAGTTTCTTCTCGGGTAAACAGCCAACCATCCGCTACGCATGTAAATGAATCGCATTGATTTGATTTCTTGAGAGGGAGCCACCATAGAGAGAGAGACAGCATGCAGGAGTGGATTTAGTGAATGGATAGGTCGGATGGATAGGTCGGGTGCTGCAGTTGAAGGTGGCTACACCTGTAATCCTGCCACGAAAGCTGTCGCTCGTTTGTTTCTGCAACCCGCAAACCATACCGCCACAAAACAATGCGGCGCGATCCGAGCCAGCGTGCGAGAACAAAAGACATGGCCAGCAATTGCTTCTCTTGTTGGGACAAATAGATAAATGTTGGAGAAAGTATCTGCTTGCAGGCGACACCACGCCCGACTTGATCTGATTCTCCCGTCGCTTGATTTTTGGCCAAAAGGACCGAAAGCCAGCTTCCATCATGTTCTTCCATCTATTTTTCTTAGGTTTTCGCCTTCGCTGGCTCACATAAATATTTCCATCTTTTATGATGAAACCTTAGCTAACGTAGGGTTAGCGTGCGATTGTGAGAAGCGCAGTCGTAGCAGACGGCATCACGAGTTAAAACTCTTGCACGCGAGCATTACGTTGGCAAACACAAAAGTCATCATGTGTCCCTTCGCTGGAACACAGCGAGAGAACACGCAATGAAGGCAGCGCGTCTGCAAACGCACTTAGTTTGCTTTTTGTAAACAAGAACACTCTATTGCCAGAGAACTGCATGGCCTTGCTTCGCGCAGTTTCAAAAGCAGAAAATCTTGGCCACCATGTAAACACGCGCTACCAGAGGCGAACGAACACACGCGCGCCTGTTTCACAAAGAAAACAAATGTTGCCCCCGTCGATTTGAATTTGGTAGCTGAGATCACTGTCACACTGTGGTAAACTTGAGTTATTTTGTCTTGAGAAATGTAGGCGAGGGTGAAATTTCCACAAATCTCAAAACTGAAAAGTCAAAAGAGAGAATCAGGAAAACCCAACGTTAGGCGGGCTGGGGTTAGTTGTAATCGAATGTTGAGTGCTGCCAAAGTTGAAAGTTTTGTGGATGGCTGCGCTCGCAGCTTTGCGTGACCAGACTGAAACGGCGCGAGCTGAAAATCCAGAAGCTTTCAGAAGGAGAAGCCGCGTGCGATAAAGTATCATCGCACACGAAACGGCGGTGGGCACACGAAACGGCAGCGAAGCAATTGGGGTGGTTTAGACGTCTGAAATCTGCAGCAGACTCGCCACACGGCCAGCCAGCCACCTTGGTTGAGCTCGCACGCCACACTCGTCCACGGTCGACATGTGACCATTGGTGGTGGCCGCCAACCCCAGCCAACACGCATGCCTGCATGTGTTGTCCACGACGCGATTTGTCTCAATAGTCTACGGGTTGGTTTGTGTGGCGCGAACTCTGTGAGCCAAGAGAGCAAAGCAGCTTTGAGCTTGAGCTGAGCTTGTTTTCATTTTGAGGCTGCTAAAAACTCGAATTATTTGTGGCTTGGTTGCTGAAAAGTCGTGGATCAGGTGGGCAATGTTGTTGCTGGAGAGGTCGTTGTTTCCTTTGTTGTTGTTCTATTTTTCTCTCTCTGGCGAGTGGTTCTCCCACAAAGCGAAACGCATTTGTTTGTAGAGGTTTAGAGTAGAGCCAAATGGATGTACGCTCTGCAAGCACACACAAAGGCTTTGTGAGAGGAATGACTTTCCGAAGGGTGCGGAAATACTTTTGCCCGCTTTTTTGTATCCGCTTTCTCAATGCCCACGCTTAATTAAACCAAATAAACACGCACCCTGAACCCTGAACCGCCCTTTCCCACGATCCCGTTGAGAGTTTGAGATCACACCGCTCGCCCACTCTCTGGCCTACTTCGTGCGCCTCTCCTCACAACGTGGGTTGTTCCTCACTTTCCAACTTGCCAGCCAGCAAGCAAGCAGTCCAACACAACACAACACAACAGCAAACAAAGCCAGCATGTTGCACCAGCAGTTCAGCATCCAGCACAAGCTCGGCGACGCGCTCTACGGCAGCGTGTGGCTCTGCGAGAACACGCGCGAGAAGAGCGAGCGCGTGGCGGTCAAGCAGGTGTCGCTGAGCCTCGCGCGCCGAGCTCTCAGCGCGAACCGCAACCTGGACAACCCGTGGGACGAGCGCCGCACCGCCTCGAGCCTCATGCGTCTCGGCGGCCACGAGAACATCCTCCAGTTCCAGAAAGAGTTCATCGAGAGCGGCTCGTGGTTCATGGTCATGGAGTACTGCGACGGCGGCGACCTGCTCGATCTGCTGCAGTCCGCGCCGGACTCGCGCTTCTCCGAGGGCATCGCGATGCAATGCGTGCGCCAGGTGGTGCAGGGCGTGCACTTCTTGCACGCGAACAACATCGCGCACCGCGACTTGTCGCTCGAGAACGTGCTTCTGCGCGACGACATCTGCAAGATCTGCGACTTTGGACTCAGCACGGAGGCAGACCGCCTCTGCAAGGAGCGCGTCGGCAAGGCGTACTACATGGCGCCAGAGGTCGTCGCTGAGGAAGAGTACGACCCGGCAGCGGCGGACATGTGGTCGCTGGGCATCATGTTGTTCATCATGCTGACGGGTTCGCCACTCACGCCGAGCGCTTCGGTCGACGAGAAGGCGTTCCGCGCACTCAAGACGTTCGGCGTGCGCAAGATCCTCGAGGCGTGGGGCATGGCGTCCGACATGTCGCCGCACACGATCGACCTGCTCTCGGGGCTGCTGCAAGTGGACCCTGCGAAGCGCTTCACGATCGAAGACGTGGTCTTCCACCCGTGCATGCAGCTTCCATGAGGAGCTACAGAGCGTGTACATTAGTAATAGTTTAGTGGCCAAGCAAGCAGTTGGTTGTGTTTAGAGTGTGTGGACGAAGAAGGATACGCGTGTTATTTAACAAGATAAAAGCCAGTGGCATTTCACTTTCATCCCATTCCGGTTTGAGATATGGCTCTTTTCTTAGCACAGGAGAAAAACATGTGGTCAACTTCAATGCCCACATAACGTACGTTTCAGATTCTAAACCAGGATGTCATGTGCGCAAAAAGAAAGGGCAAAGAGCAACGAATAAAGCTCGATTTTTTCCCAAGGATACACTTTGGTTCGTGGTACGTGGTTCGTGCCCTTTGTGATTGCCGTCATGATGGGAAACTTTGGCCAGTTCAAGGAAAGCGACGCAAAGATCCAACACCAAACGACGTGATGCCGAACCGCACACCAAGCATGAGAATCATGAAAGGCGAGCAAAAGCAAGCAATCTCCAACATCAAACAACACAAAATGAAAAGCTCCATTTTTCCGCATGCGCTTGTTTGCGCGTGGTTGTTGGATTCCCAGCCGACAACCAGCTGGTTGTCTTTGCTTGCTTGTTTGGTTGCTGGTCAGCACTTGCTAATTGATGTGCATGCAGCAGTTGCTGGTGCTGTGTGTGTGTGTGACAGGCGAGATGCAATCATGCGAGGTGACGATAGTCACATTTTTCGTTCGCTGTTCTAATGTTCTTGATCGTGCGATGGCGAGTGGATGGAGAGCCTCTCCATGAGAGGAGAGAGAGAGAACTCATCTTTTCGTGTGCCATCCCTCTTGATTCTTTCTCCTTGTGCTCTCCAAAAGCGAAAGATTGGTTCTTCGGATGCTTTGTCATATCCGCCAGCACAAGGCACATACGTGACAAGCATAAGCATATGCTTGTCATATGCCCTGTGCTGGCGTTCTCAAAACCGGCAGCTGCGAGGAAAGGAACAAATAAAACGCTCGGATGTTGCTGTACCTGGAACTCAAGCACAAGTTTGTTTTGCTTATTTGTCTGTCCAACTCTCGTGAGATACTCAGCCGATTCGTTCGTGTTCTTGGTGGAATCCGACTGGTGTTTGTTTGTGGATGCACTTTTTGGGCGGATTGAGTGTGGGTGGGTTGAGATATCTGTCATTTGCATGTGACTTCTAAGGCTAAGGCTCGAAGACCAACGCAGTGTTCATTCATTAGGCGCGAGATGACTTGCGTGATTCGGATGTGATCTGACGATGGTCTGGCGATGGATGCTTGCGCTTCCTTGCACAAAAAGATGCATCGAAGGAGCATCGCAAAGAAATGCGTTCGTCTTTGATTATTGTTCTTTCGGGCGTGCTGCCTGCCGAGCGTGCTTTGGCAAACGATCATCTTTGCATCACAAAGTCTTCTTGGTTATTTCGCTCGAGCTCGATTTCCAAGCAATCAATCAGGACGCGCAACCTCCAAAGTCTGCTCTGAACGTCCTTACTGTTCTTGGCTGGTGAGAATACCGTTCTCACTTTCGGCCTCCCGACGTTCACGAAACAATAACTACAGCACACGAGTAGGTCTTGCGTCTCTCGGTTGGAAGGTGCTTCAATGGATGCTGCAAACCTGAAATGCCAGGAATTTAGTATACAAACTGCCCAACAAAAGTGCTTTGTGAACCGTCCTCAAAGTTTGTAACCGAGATTGTTTTACAAAAATAGGGCTATAATGTACTCCATCCAAAACACCCCCATTTATAATGAAGGTATGTTGTCCTACTCCGTAGGTAGTATCCAAACTGAACCCTAGGATGAAATACCTCTATTAAAACCGGAAAGGTATCCTCTGCCACCTTGCAGGCATTTCGTCTCAAAGAGAGCAACTTCCAAAGGCGCAAAGGACACAGACTCCAAACGCCGCCGCAATGGACACCCGCACGCACCACGACAGCGACGCGTCCAACCAGCAGGACGACGCGTCTCTCTTGCCAGCAGACGACCCCGTGATGCAGCAGTTCCTCGCGCACTTTGACCCGCTCGCGCGGCTCGAGGCCGAGTACGCGGCGGTGCTGGCGCAGTCGTCCTCCTCTCCCACACACAAGCCCAGCCCTGAGGACGACAACGATGGCAACAACCAAAAGCACGGCGACAATAGTGATGAAAACGAGGACGACGGTGACGATGGCGAGTATGCGCGGGTGCCTCTGTCCCCTACGAGTGACGATGAGACTGAAGCCGCAGGCGGAGAGTACTACCAGCCGCTCGGTGACGCCAGCGACAGCGATGACGACGATGGAGCAGGTGATAGTGATGACGATGATGAGAGTGAAGCTGCGCCAGCGAATGGTAATGGACTGGGGGTCCCGGCAGCAGCGCCTGTGGTCAAAATGGACGCAGCAAAGCGCGAGACGATCATGAAGAGCATGCAGAGCATGCAGCTGGCGCCGCCGCCCTGGGCCAAGAGCGCCAACCTCTCGGACGACGAGCTCTTCGCGATGGTGCGCGATCTAAACACCAAGTAAGTTACAGTAGTGTAATGTAGGTACAGTGAGCTAGCTGTGGATCATGCAGCCATAGATGCAGAAATCAAACAAAATACAACCAACATGTGCATGGTGTATCCATTCATTCCATACTCACACTCATTCCAGTCGTCAATGCTTCTATTCGGATCATACAGACTTTGGATTTGCCGCCGTCCTGCTCTTCCCTCACTACACAAGCGAGATCATCTTCGCGACGACGTCAGCGCCGCCACTGCGATCGACAGCAACGCGCCGCCGGCGACAGCGTACGGCAGCCACGCGTTCTCCTGGACCTGGCGTTCCCAGAAACAGCCGCTACTACTGCCAGTAGCACACTCGCTTTCGCTCTTCTTCGGTACTGGCAGAATGGGCTCGCCCGTGGTCAGGTCCACGAGTGCTTCATTGGTACCAAGCACCTGGGTACCACCGCCGACGCGCGACACGTAGAACATCTTGATACTGTCGGCTTCCACGGTACCAGCCGCTGGTACTTTAGTAGCAGCGAACAGCGCTGGGTCCACTGGTGCATTACGATCCACTTGCAAGGACGACTTGATCTCAATTGAAGTACCAGCAGATGACGCTGGAAAGCTCTTGAACAGCAGCGCCATCACTTCCTGCACGTGCTGCTGCTCCAGAAAGATGACCGCGTTCGGGCCGGCGTCGAAGGTGTACGCGGCCTGCACTTTGCCCGCATGCGCGTTGTACGCGTGCACCAAGCTGATGATCCTGCGCGAGACCTCGTTCAGGTAGAAAATCGGTGGAAAAGTGTCGAGACACGTCGCGTGGAACTGGTTGCTGTCCTGCATCGTGACTTTGCCAAAAGTGGGGAAGTCCTTCTTCTTGTACGCGTGCTCGATCGCCTCCAGTCGGTCATTCACCACTAACAATGAATGATACCCACAAGGAAAATACAAGTAAGGCATTTAGTATCATGATATATCCAATACTCACACATGCCGATACACTCGCAGTAGAAGCAGTAAACTCTCGTACCGTGCTCGGCGCGGAACTTGAGCAGCGTGCTCGTGAGCTTGCTGTTCTTCATGCCGTTTGTGCTGCTCGTGTCCTTCTCGCGGTCGTTCACCACGCAGATGATCGCGCAGAGCTCCTTCCAGTGGTGCTCGTCGCAGACCTGCACCGCGCGCGAGTCCCTCCCATCGGTGCTCTCGCCACCAACTCCTCTCTCCCAGCGCACAAAGCCGCCGTCGAGGCTTCGGCATGCGCTTCCCGAGCCCTGACGCGCGATCGTCGACAGGTGGCCCGGGAACTGCTCCTGCGCGTCGAAGAGCTCCGCGAGCGTCGCCACGAGGCACGCGTACCCGGCAGCAGAGGACGCGAGCCCCGCCGCGGTCGGGAACGAGTTCTCCGACACGATGCGCAGATGCGCGTGCTCCCATCGCTGCGGGTCGCGCGCGACCTTCTTCATCTCGCGGATCACCACTGCCACGCGCTTGTTGATCGGTTGCTCCTTGCCGTTGAGCCAGAGCTTTGTGGACGAGAACCATGGCGCGCTCGTCGCGGTCGTCTTGGCGCGCAGCTGGTCCTGGTGCAGCGTCACGCTCGCGGATGAGTTCAGCGGCGTGTTCAGCGCCTCGCTGTCCTTGCCCCAGTACTTGATGACCGCGATGTTGGTCGGCGCGGTGCACGTCGCCACCTGGAGCTCTGTCGTTGCCATGGCGATTGATTGATACGTTTGATGCTGCGCTGTGTCTGTGTCTGTGGTGTGTGGCTTGAAAGGGATGGGAAGAGGAGAGGTGACTCGAAGGTCGCGCGAAGATTTGAGTATCAAAAGTATCACGAGTGTCAAAAGCAAAGAGATTGGTATCAACCATTTCACAACGTTGTTGGAATGTTGCTTGAATGATCGAATGTGTGACAGACCTCTGCTACCTAATATTTGAACCCCGCACAAGCGAATAACTTCAACTTGCTCTGGTGCCGAATTCGGCCATGGCCAGTCCCAGTGATCTGCGCAAGTCGTCGTCGTCGAGCGCGCTCATGGTTCTCGCGTAAAAGATTCGTTCCCATTGCCGACTTTCGCCCTCTGATCTGGAACGCTCACTCCGGCACGGTTGGTTTGAAGTCCCTTCCTATGATACTTCACCTCGACTCGGAATGATTCTGCCAGCAACGATCAGCCTCAGTACGAACGACCAGCTGGTGCAACTGGAAGACACCAAGTGCGAGCGGAGGCAAACGCTCATGTGTTTCTACCTTCAAAGCACGAGCGAATGAGACCTGGAAAACAACAAAGTCCCAAGTGTTCTAGTAAATGGTATGATCCAACCTACTTTGGAGCCCTCGGTCCTACAGTATAAGAAGACTATCCCGTCTTTGCCAAGCGACATCTCCTTTGGTTAGAAAACCCACAACTGAATATTGCTCGGCACCTGGGAGGTGTTGTAGCTAAGGCGGCGCAGCCTCTGGCGCGGCTTCCAGGTCGCGAAACAGTGTTTCCCAGCCCCTCATTAAGTGGAGTATGCCGGACAAGAGTGCGATGACCGTGAGATCCACTTTCGGCTCGACCTCAATCTCGTAGCGAAAGTCCTCTTTCAACGTGATCGCACCCACCAGTTCGCGCCACTCGACGCGCTTCTTCTTCTTCCTGGCGACTACTTCGCCGCGCGTGAGCCAGAGGACCGACTTGCGCTCTTCGTAGTTGCTCTCCGCCTCGATCAACACCTTCTCGCCCGAGCTTGCGTCTGTGAACCTCAGTTGCATGCCGGAGTTCTGATACCCGGACCACTGGATGATCTCATAGAGTTGTTTGTGAGGCGCCTGGGGTGCCTTGATCAAGTAGCGGTTGGGGATTGCATACTTTGTCTCCACGATCACAAGCGGTTCGCCCTTGCTGTCCATGAGCATCTTCCTGTCGCCAAAGTTGTAGTCGGGGAAGTCCCAGCGTTCGTCCAGTGTGAAGAGCAGCTCGCCCGTCGCTTGGTCGTACACCAAGAACGCGATGCCATCGAGGTACTCGGCGCTCAGCTTGGTCGCGGATGTGCGCACCAGGGGCGACAGATCGCAGAGAGCTACGGCGTCGGGCGGTAGTCTGCAGCCCGACCCTGGTACTACCGGCGGTAGATCCTGTTGCGACGGAAGTGACGAGTGCTTGCTGCCCATGCTGATTGTTGCTGGTTATTGCTTTGAGCTGGTGCACGGGTTGTTGACAAATGGCAACCAAAGATCCACTTCAGTTGTAACGGAGTCGGTCACAGAAAAATGCGATCGAGTTCACCCACACGCTCGTGAGCGAACCCAATGTCTGAGCGGAGCACAAAGAGATCATCTGTTTTCTCGTGAAGGATTGGATTTCTTAGTGAATCTTTTGAGTGGACATTCGAAACGCGAAGCACGCTGTGTGTTGCGCAACAGGCGCTCATCAGTCTTATCAGTGCGAGTGGAGGACCCACTCAAAGTGAGAGAGGCAGCCGGGATATTCTTCAAATAGCTGAACTCACGTGTGGGATAAATGCCATGCCAGGTTCACTTTTTCATGTGCGAACTCATTTATCGACAGGCGGGCCGAAGGAGCAAAGAACATGCATGCGTACAAGGTGCGCAGTTTGTGGGGTACGTGGACCTCTTTGAGTTTCCCAAAGCCGAGGTCCGCACACGCAACTTCATCGTGGAAGTCATCAATATCAGAGGTGATAAGTCGCAAAAGTGCACCAGGTGGCAGTAGCATGTTCGTGCTCATGCTGCTGGGATCTTGCTGGTGGCGAGGTGGAGTGGCGCTCAAGTTGAGAATCGAACGAAGGATCAACTGGAGCGCAACCAACTGCGCATGAGAGTACTAGTATCTAGTTGCGCATCTAATGGTTGCACAGTACTCACACAAGCTCGTGCACCAAAAGACATCCGCCCTGCGAGTGAACATACTCTCGCGAGCCATTACCACGAGCTGTAAGTACTGAAGAACGAGTTTTGATGAAGAGACAATCTGTTCGAGTTGTGACGGGAATCTGCTAGTGAGGGAGAACCACGCGCGGCGACCTATCTATCTGTCGTTGCTGTCAATCACACGCGTTGACTTCTGTTAGCACGTAGTTCGTCTCTCAATCACTGACCACAATTCACAGCATGGAACTAACTCACAAAGTTGTACTACTTACTCGCTACTCGCTACAGTCGCGCTAAAGATGCAGCCTCACTACACGGTTCGATGACAACGCTCGCTCAATTCCTCCATGGAGTGCTGCGTGTGGGAGAGCACTTCGTCACTGAACAGCACCGTGGTTGCATCAGCAACCGAGAATAGCGAACACTGTTCTAGACCACCGATTCCTCGCGTTTCGGCGCAAAACCCCGCTTTCCGCCGCCATGTGAGATGCAGAAGCCGCCTTCCTTTGCCGCTCTGGAGCAATCCTCGTGCTTGCAGCGCGCTCCGCCACCGTGACCGCGACAGAACCCGCCGCTCTGCGCTTTCTTGGTGCAGCTAGCACAGCTGCAGCACTTCCCACCGCCATGAGCGACGCAGAACCCTCCAAATCGCCTGTGTTTGTTGCAATTGAGAGCCGCCACCGTCGGGGCCGAACGTTGACAATAACCTCGCAAGGCTGCTCCGATACTGGCGGCGGCGGTGGCGTGTTCTCCTGGACAGGCAGCGGGGTGGCGGAGCTTTCTGGACGGGCGGCGACGGTGGCGCGCATGCGGTCGAGGTCGAGGTCTCGGGAGCGACGACGAAGAGGTGCACCTCGCCAGGAACTCGCGCGAACCTCTCGGGAATGAAGTCCTGGATGCGCTCGCCTGCGTCCAGCTCGTTTCCCTTCCCGAGGTACATTTTCTTGAACTCCTTCGGTGGCTCGCGTCCGCTTCGGAGATCGTCCACAGCTTCATCGTCCGTTCGGAGCCAGGCACGGAACCGGCGCTTCTCGGCGAGGTACACTCTCAGCTGATCCACGCTGCACGAGACGCCCAGGAAGTCGTGGAGCCGAGCTTCCACCTCGTCGAGATAGTCGAGA
>JAADVK010000294.1:0-31343 GCA_023334975.1 Globisporangium sylvaticum
GACCTTGCAGTTGAGGAACATCTCCTGTCCGCCGTTGTTCTTGAGCGTGTATTTGGTGCGGCATTTTGCAGCGAACGTGTTGCCCGTTTGCCAGATCTTCTGAACACCACAACCGTCGTCGCGTTTCTGCTGGAAGAACTGCTGCAGCACAGACCTCCAGACCGCTCTCGTCGTCAGTTGGGTGCGGAACGGAGTGACGGTGGTGTCGGTCAGCTCCATGTACGGTGTCACCTCGCCATTCGCAGATACCGCGGTCCTCAACAGACAGGATCGAGCGGAATCCCCGAATGCTTCGCTCTTGAACGTGGTATCGCTGATCACTTGGTCCAGTCTCTCGAACGTCGCGTCCAAGTCATTCACGAGCTCCGCTAAGCCCTCGACCTCCCAGGTATTTGAGATCCGTCCCTTCTTCGACCTCGGCTTGTCGTTATCAAGCACAAACTCGTCATCGAGGCGCTCGCTGAGCGCGTGTTCGAGGCTTCTTGACGCCTCGAAGTGGTCCTGGAGCTGAACTCTCAGTCTCGCGTTCTCTGCCTCGGACGCGGCTCGATTTTCGAGCTGGTGGTGCGCGATCCGCTTCCACGACGAGTTGACCAGCTCCTGTTGGTGTTGCGAGAGCGCCGTTGCACCGCGGCGAAGCGCACTCAGCTGGTCCTGGAGCTCGACTGCGCGAGAGCGCAAGTATCGAATCTCTTGCTTCACTCGCTCGTGGTGCGAGCTTCTCGGTCGTGTTGGCTCCTCCCTCAGCTTCCGCTTCGTTCGTTTCTTCCTATTATCAGCAGCAACAGTCGCTGTAGTGGCCGCAACACCAACCAAGGGCTCTGTGGAGGACGCTCGTTCACTGCAACTCTGGTCCGTCTGCGATGATGAAGTCTCGGTCGTCCCTGTCAGCATCGTGTTCTCCAGCGTCGCCACCGAGTCCAAGAACTGCCAGAGCTCGCTGGACGGCGCCGCTGCCACCACACTGTCGTCCAAGCCGTCGCTTGCGAACCCAGTGAATAGAGATTGCATGATCTCGTCTTCATTCAGTCCAGGCGCGGGGTCGAAGCCGTCGATGAACGCCATTAGGTCCTCGAAGGTGGTCAGCGGGTCCTCGCTTGCCATCGGAGGGTCTTGGGATCTGGAGGTGGTGGGGGCTTGTTGGCTGTAGGTCTCTGTTTGATTAATGAGGAGATTAACGGCCAGTGGGGGAACCAACCGTTACTGTGCAGTGTAGCTCCTCGCGCGTGTGCTTGACTTGCCAAAGCCATTGCACCCATCACAAATCACGCAGCAGATTAATCTCGGAGGGAGAGCCAGGCCAACTGATTGATTAGTCCTGGAGAGCGATGGATCGTGCGATGATTAAAATCATCTTCGGCAGCATTGGAGACTCATCAAACACTGTGGAGGTTGAAACTGTAGTACAGTCTGAGGTTGTAAATGAACGAACGAGCGCACGGACTCTCTCTGTTTCCGCAGCTCCTGTGAGAAAACCTCGCCCGCACGTGGGGTTCCCAGCTGACGGCGCTCGGCATCATCAACACTGCGTTCTTCAATGCATCCTGGGGCTGCTCAAGATGCGACGGCGGCTGGTTGGGCTAGTTGGCTGTGGCTGTGGCTGGTTGGCTGCGACAAGCTTCAAGAGAAAAAACTTGGGGGAAATCAAATGGAGAGCACTTTGTTATCGCGACGAACAACATATCCTATTACGGAAGGGAGCGAGAACGAGTCGTTCAAGACGACAATGCTACTTACCGTAGCCTTGTCAGTCTGTCATGTGGATGATATTTTTCACTGTCTGGAAGTCAGTCAGTCCGACATAATTTGAAAATCTAGTACTTGTACACCTTTGTTTCATGCAACGATCCTAAACGCGGCGGTGGAGTTTACAGTAAGCACGGAGTATTATCTTGTTATCAGTCCCCCCTGTTGACTTTGCAAAGTCAGCTTTGGAAGTTGGCCACAAGAACTTTGTTGGCCAGCACAGTACCTGTTGTCGTCGGGTTCTCTCTCTCTCTCGCGCGCGCTGACGAACGCAAGTCAATGTCACCGTGGCCCTGGGTGCCACTCAAACCCTCTTGCAGCTAGAGATTCCATGCAGCGTTTTCAGTGTCCTGTGTCTTGGATTGGTTCGCCTCTTGCTCTTCTTTAGTTTCAGCGGGCTCACTCGCTTGGAGCTCTTCGGTTTGCTTGGTGGCACGTGGGTATGTTGTTTCTCTGGGAACTCCAGCACGACGAAAACTGGATTCATTTTTATGCAGCTGGTCACTTGGAATTGCGTCACTCGCACGTTGCCACCTCACGTCTGGTTAATCTCAGATTCAGGGTCCTCCAGTGCGCTCGAAGTCGTCTTCATCACGTGGAACGCGCTGCTTGTGGTCGCCCATGCGATCTGATACACGTCCTTTTCAGAATTCACGACCTGCAGCGAGTCGATCCGGTTGTGGTTCTTGATGTAGTACATGAGCGCGTTGAGCGCCTTGAAGTTCCGTCTGCGGTCGATCAGCAGCCGACCAGTGTCGTGAGGAAACAAAGTAGTGCCGGCGATGCTCTGTAAGCCAAAGAGCGTCTGTACGAAGCTTGATGTTCTCTTTGACTCAGTGTGACGCTTGTCTTGCCAGAAAGTCGCTCCAGTGCTGACGAACTCCTTTGCTGTGAAGAGATGCGCTGGGTTATCACCTCTCGCCATCATCGCTACCAGGTTGTCGAGACCATCGAGAACCAGTACTTTGTCGAACGCACTGTAGAAAGCAGCGTACGCTTTTACAAACGGTCCTTCAAAGGCGGATACACCATCGTCATCGTCCCTCTTCATCGTCCTCAGGTACACGCCCAGCGTCTTGGCCATTTTTCGAAGGAATACCTGGTTGTCCTGAGACTCAATCTCGCTTTCGGTAGGTGGGTTGTACCAGAACTCGACCGGCAGTGTGCATCCCGTGCTTCGTAATCTCTGGATCGATTCGTAGACACTCGTCAGGTCACTTGACGACTGGTGCACAAGCGTGATGCCTTTCTGGAACTGGATCTTGTGCGCCGACGCGTACCGGATACGATTCACACTGACTTGGTCGTCGATGAGCTGCTGGCGGCACTTGCCATACGAGAAGTCTGCGTCAAACTTGGATTCTGCTGCTTGCTGGGCAAACGTGAGGTACAACTGGAAATCCGCACACTTGAAGGACTGTACGTGGCCGTCCTTGCCTGCGTGGTCTTGAATCTCGATGGTGTTGTTGCAGGGACTCTCAGTCATCAGCACTTGCTTGGATTCGCCTGTTCGCTTGAGTCGGAGTTCGCAGAAGCCTCCGCTGGAGTGCTGCTTGAGCGAGATGCTCTCGTCGCAGTCTCTGTTCTGTAGTCGCTCGGAAGCGCTGCGGTCTGACGTTGTGCATGTTGATGAGGCCTCACGCCAGGCGACGCACTCGTACTCGGACCAATCCACCGCGGCATCTGATGCAGAGCCGACACCATCCTGCTGCTGCTCTGCGTCCGGATACCACTGCCGCTGCTGTCGTGACTGTATAGCGCTATCGTGAACACTTGAGCGCGCGTACAGGGCAGAGCGTCCACACACCGCACCCAGCGCTAGCACCAACGTCAGCTGAAACACACGGAGCCCGTGAGGCGAGTGGCTGCGCCGGAGCTGCTGAGACGGGGCTGCTGCTTGCGGAGACAGCGGCGCCACCGCCACCGAGTGAGATGGAGACAGCAGCGCGCGCGGCGACCACCACCGCTGGTGCATCTGGGGCGCTCCGGCAGCAGCAGTGGCAGCGGCGGCGGCTTTGGTGCGTTCGCGCGCCGGCATGAGGACCTGCGATTGAGGGAGCGGGAGGTCGAGTGGGGCGTGTGCCAGGCTTGCGCCAAAGTGGGTGTTTGTGGGTACAGTGCGAAAACTGGCACCATCTGGTGTTTCCACAGATGTTTGGAGCTAAACGCAGTGTCGGTAGGCATGTTTACATGTCAAATTGCACTTTAAAATCAGTAGATTTGGAGGAGATGCCAACTCAACTGACCAGATGTTGGTTGATACTGACTGTGAACTCATTTTGTTTCAGTTTATGTGGCGGTATGCTTACACTGTCTCTAGAATGCATCCAGGATTAGTCCATTGTTCATCCTCATCGACGACCCTATTCGTGAAAAATTGAGCAAGTGAACTGGGTCAAACTGGGATCTTGCTGACTCATTTTGCCCGAATGAAACCGGACGAATCCTCAACAGCTTTGGGTCGAATGAAATCGGACGAAGCAACTTTGGGTATCGACTTTGAAATGGTGGAGAGGGCCCTGGACGTGGGCGAGAGCATGTGTACGGAGAACACATCGGGAGAAGTATTTCGAACGTCTCCTTCAGTTGCTTAGACATCTCCAAAGCCCAGCAGACCCCCCAACTTGTTAGCGCATGAAAAGTCAGCTTTTCCTAAGCAAAAGGAGACTGATGACCTCCGGAAGGTACGCGTGCTGCGTCTTTGGGAGTCATTAGCGAGGGTCCACTCGCTGAGTCCGATCTCCATCCAGTCAATGCATACTGCAACCTTTTTGTGTCATCGTCGATGGTCATGACGTGCAATCGCACTGTGTTGTAGGAGCACAGTAATAAAGGTGTGGGAAGCCACCACAAAGACTGTTGGGATATCGTGTCTGTCGCACACACCCTACGAAGCGACTCTCGCTTTCGCCTTCAGTCGGAAAGCTTCAGCTTCTGCTGTGAGATTCCTGTATTGTTGGTGAGTTTCATTGTCGTGAGCTCACGAGAGCGAAGGCGTACAATCCACTGTACTCCTTCGTTTGGCTTTGGATCGTTGCATCTGCAAGTACAGTGTAGACTCCAGGATCCGACAGTCAGCCCCTATTGATGCCATCGCTCGTTCAGATATCAGCTCGTCGAGCCGATCTCATGCTGGCGCAAGGGACTGGGGCTCAGGAATCATAAATCCTACAAGGTCGCAGGGCGTTGGACAGAGGTGAGGGATCTTCGGGTGGCTCTTTTCTTGACAAGAAAATCCAGCGGATGCAGACGTTCACTCCTTGTCCTGGTAACCTTCGTTGCAGTTGCCCATCACCTTTCGATCGACGAACGAGCAGAATTGAAGCCATTATTGGCGGCCAGTGCACTGCATTGCTGAAAGTTTGCACGCGAACCACAACTCTGAACAAAGTGATACAGCTGAGAGAAGCCCTAGCAGAACGTACAGAAGTGGGCTGCTGCTGATAGGACTACAGTCGTCGGTGAAGGACTGCCAGTTCGAAACGTGCCTCAATGGCGATATACCTCGAAAGCGCGAGGGTTTGCTGGAAGGTCTCAAATCAGGCAGCCAGAGCCATGCGCATATGCAGCTGAATGCTGCGAGCTTGCGCCTTCAGAGGTCGAACGGATCATGGCGAAGAGCCATCATTTCGACTCCAGGTGCAGGTCTCTCTCAAAGCTCTCTGTACCAAGTTTCAAGTTTCGTGGACGGGTGAACAAGACAGCTGGTTGCGTGTACCGCGAGGTCTCATGCACCAGCGTTGCACCTGCACTTCGAATGTCTGAGTTGTCCCCTTCTTGTCTCCTCACGACTTGTCAGTACACCGCTGCAGTAGATTGAAGAGCTCAGTCAGAGAGGTGCACCTATACCTGAGCTGAGAGGGTACAAAACTAACTCAACTTAGACTCGCACTTTTGAATCACACTCGTTCGCCCAAACATTTGGCCGTTGGACAGAGGCAGCAAGACGCGCGGGTCCGAGGGACCCTGAGGGTGATGGCTCTTCCTCGCCAAGAAAATCCAGCGATACGCGCACTCCTCGTCTCCATGTTTGCAATAGCTACTTCAAGACCGTAGCCACCAATGTAGACAATCACCAACCAGTCAACTCAAGACCATCTCGACTAACTGACGCTCAATGCCGCAACGCTATTGATCACCAACCTCCTACGTCGTTCGAAATTATGCATCCATCTACCTACACTTTCCCGTCTATCCGTCTACCCCGTTCGGGCATTCAGTCTGTCGATCTGTGCTCTGCCACTTGCACAAGCGTCATTGAGTCTTGCAAACGATCTCATCACAACTCAACTTGCTGTCTCGGAACCAAAGCCAAAACCAGACTCCATAATGCTGCAAGAAAACCAGACGCTCCAGCGTGGTGCATGGTCAGAGGACGAGCACCGCCGATTCCTCACAGCGATGCAGCAGTTCCCGAAAGGACCGTGGAAAGCGATCGCCGAGTGCGTCACCACGCGCTCCGTGCGCCAGGTGCAGACTCACGCCCAGCAGCACCACGAGAAGAGTGCGCGCAAGGTGCTGGGGCTCCGAAGAGAGCGCAAGCGAGCGGTTCCCGTAGTTACGGCGGCAGTTCAGCAGCTGCAGCCTGAACCCGAGGATCCCATGGCGACCAGTGAGCTCATGTCGCTGTGGAGACAGCTCGATGCCCAGCGAGAGACCGACGACATCTTGGCGCTGGGGTCTGGAAGTCGCCGCCCTAATAGAACCACTTCGAGCGATGATTCTGCGAGCCAGTCGGACAACTAGCAAGATCGACGCGCAAGAAAGAGCGAGTCGAACCTAAGAGATCAGCGCGTCAATCCCCCCGAGTGCTTGCGATCGAAACAATCACTTGCGGGCGTCGACTGGTAGCGGATTCAGAATTCACACTGTAGTCATAACTGTAAGTCGTATGAAAAACTACTTCGTTTTACAAATTGAGCTGTGTGGTTGCTACGTGCGGGACACCTTTCGGTGCAGAAACAAAGACGTTTCTTAGGCTGCATCAAACCCCAGATCCAGTCCAGGACTAGTAGTAGACGCACGTCGCACTATCGGATGTCAACAGCTCAAAGCGTCGAGACACAAGCAGAGGCAGGAGACACGATCTTGGGCAACCAGGTCGTCCAGTGCCTTCGAGGGCAAAGCAAGCACAGTGATCGGGTCGCAAGCTCCAAACTTTCTCCTTTACAAGCCACTAGGAGACGAGAAATGCAGTATTCACTGGTCCCATGTCCGTTGGCAGCGGACAGCGAATCTCTTGGATCATCGGTGTGATGATTCTTGTCGTGAATGTGAGCGGGATCACTGTAATGTGTTGCAGTAAATTTGAAATGGATCCGCAAATAATTGCTGTGTCGCTTACAACATAGTATGTCGTTGAAGTACGACCAGCACTCAGGTTTCGTGTGAGTGCTGGTCGTACCTAATGCTTTTGTTAAGTGTTTCCAAGGTAACAACTAACAAACCATATTGTGGCAAGCCAAAAGCTACAGCCACAAGCTCTCACATGCTTTTTTGTGTGCTCCTTGTGTAGTTCACAAAACATCCTTGATGGCAAAACAACATTGTTTGTCACCGATCCAAAGCCAATCCAACCCAAACTCTCCCCCTCAACTCAACTCACAAAGCAAGCAACGCGAGAAGCAATCGATCGTCAAGCACGCCGAACGCCAGTACCACCACCAGCAGCAAGAGACCACCGCACTCGCGCAGACAGAGAGTAGCCGCAGATCAGTTACCATGGGCATCCCGCGCTTCTACCGCTACATGTCGGAGCGCTACCCGCTGATCAACCAGCCGATCTCGGACGTGTCGCTGCTTCCGGAGTTCGACGCGTTCTACCTGGACATGAACGGCATCATCCACAACTGCACGCACTCGGACGGCGGCGACAGCGACGCGCTCTCCACGCTAGGGCTCGCGGCGCAGCTGCACAACATCTTCACGTACATGGACCGGCTCATCACGCACATCATCAAGCCCAAGCAGCTCGTGTACATCGCGATCGACGGCGTCGCGCCGCGCGCCAAGCTCAACCAGCAGCGCTCGCGCCGTTTCCGCGCGGGGCTCGACCGGCAGGAGGCGCTGGAGAAGGAAAAGTACCTGCAGATCAAGCTTGAAGACGAGAAGAACGGCAACCGCGGCGCGACCGAGGCAAAGGACAAGTTTGACTCGAACTGCATCACGCCCGGCACGGAGTTTTTGGAGCACCTGTCGCACCACTTGGTCTACTTTGTGCGCCAGAAGATGAAGACGGACCCGCTCTGGGCGCGCCTCGAAGTGTTCTTCTCCGGCAGCGAAGTGCCCGGCGAAGGTGAGCACAAGATCGTGGAGTTCATCCGCCACCGCAAGATGATGCCCGGCTACGGCGCGAACGTGCGCCACTGCATGTACGGCAGTGACGCCGACCTCATGCTGCTGGGGCCCATGACCCACGAGCCGCACTTCACGCTTGTGCGTGAGGTCGTGGTCTGGGGCAGCCACAAGGTGAAGGTTCAAGCCAAGCAGATCGAGGAGCAGCAGTGGCAGCTCGTGCACCTGAGTCTCTTCCGCGAGTACCTCATGATGGAGATGCGCGTCGTGGCGCCGCTGGACGGCGAGCGCATGCTCGACGACTTCATTCTGCTCACGTTCCTGCTCGGCAACGATTTCATTCCGCACAGCCCGACGCTCGAGATCAGCGAAGACGCGATCCCGCTGCTCTTACAGGTCTATAGAGAGTTATTGGAGAAGCACCAGGGACAGTACTTGACCGAGAATGGCAAGCTGGTCAACATTGAACTCCTGCAAGAGCTCTTCAACGTGATCGGCAGCCAGGAAGAGGACATTCTGACCAACCGCGCGATCGAAGAGAGGAAGAAGAAGCACCGCGGCGGCCCGCGAGGCGGACGCAACGAGCGACCGATCGCCACGCACGACGTGAACGAGGACCTCGTGCAGAATGCGATCTTGGCGCTGAATGACAGCGACGACGAAGACCGCCCGCCGCCATTGCTGGACGATGAAGAGGAAGAAGAAGACGAAGACGAGCAGGAGAAGGCACTGCTCGAGGCGCTGGATGGCGAACTGGAGACGAGGCTCGCACTGGTGGTCGAAGAAGAAGAGCACCAGCTCTTCGCGGAGCTCTCGGGCAGCCAGAGCTTCCAGGACACCAAGTGGGCGTACTACGAGCGCAAGTTCAAGCTCACGCGCGGCGACGGCAACGCGTACAACAAGGGGCTGGAGGAGATCAAGAAGCACTACATGGAGGCGCTCATGTGGTGCATCGCGTACTACTTCCAGGGCCCGCCGTCCTGGTCCTGGTTCTACCCGTACCACTACGCGCCGATGGTGTCGGACCTGACCAACATCAGCGAGATCGCCGCGAAGATCAAGTTCAACAACGACCCCGAGACGGACGGCCCATTGTTGCCGTTCGAGCAGCTCATGTCCAACCTGCCGGCGTCCAGCGCGCACCTCGTGCCGGAGCCGTACCGGTTCCTCATGGTCTCGCCGTTGTCGCCGATCAAGCATTTCTACCCGGAGACGTTCGATATCGACATGGAGGGCAAGAAGAACTCGTGGGAGGGCGTGAACATCCTGCCGTTCATCGACGTGACGCTGCTGAAGCAAGCGATCGCGCAGTACTGTCCTGACAGCCGGTTGACGCAGTCCGAGCGACGACGCAACACGCTCAAGATGCGTCCACTTCGCATCGTGCTCGACCTGAGCGTCGTGGACACGCTCCCGTCGTCGCTGCCGGGTGTGCCTGGGTTCCCAGACATCCCTATGTGCAACACGCGCGTCGAGGACTTCACGTTGCCGCCCATCACTGTGCATGGCGGCCAGTTCCAGAGTCGTCTGATGGACGGCGTGACGTTGCCGCTCGCGGGGTTCCCGTCGCTGTACACTGTGGCGTTGGAAGCGGTTCGCATCGACCACGTTCGCTTGAACTGCTTTGGCATGGCGTCCAGGAAGGCGACGTTCATCCTCCAGGTGGGACCGACTAGCGTTACCGAATCTGGAGCTCCTGCGGTGCCGCCGCAGGATCTGATCTCAAAGACCGTGCTGGTGAACTGGCCGAACCTCCACGAAGCGCTGGTGGTCGGTGTCAGCAACCTCGCTGGTGAGTACCGTCGCAAGAAGAACGCCAAGGGCAAGAAGGAAGTTGTGTTCACGCCGTACGAGAACGACGAGAAGACCTCGTGGGCGTACTACGCGCAGAGCGAGGTGGTCAAGCTGCTCTCGGGACGAGGTTCTCCGGGTAGCGGAGGCATTGATTTGGGGAAATTAGGGATCTCGACGGTTCTGCACGTCCTCCCGCTGCAAGGCATGGTGTCGAACCCGCTCACTGGCGCCATCGAGAAGAAGTTTGGCGACGTGGAAGCGCTCGTGCCGTACCAGCTCGCTGTGGTGAACCGCAAGCTGCACGACGATCGATTCCAGGAAACCGGGAAGTTGGCGCTGGCGGAGCGGTTCCCTCCGAAGTCGGTTGCGCTCATCACGAATGGCGAGTGGCTCGGATGCACTGCTGAGGTGGTTGAATGCGACGAAGATGAAAATGAAGTCAAGGTGCGCGTGAACACGATCGACAAGGAGCCTCCGTTCGGCTACGTGGTCGCGGAGAGGATCACGGACAAGTACTTCCCAGGGTACCTGGTTGCGCAGAAGCTTGGCATTTCGACCACCACTCTCGGTGTGTTGACTGGCAATGTGAACGTGAACCCTGGTGGCTTCGACATTGGTTTGAACATCCGCTTCCGCAAGGATCTGCTGCTCCCTGGGTACTGCCGCCTCGTGAACCGCACTTCCCCTCAGCAAGGAGGACACAAGGATGCGAGCGAAGAGGCGAACGTGTGGCGAAAGGGCGACATTGTCAAGATTGTGGGCAGTGGCGAATACGACGCGGCGTTGAAGAAAGATTCGCAGCAGTCGCAGCGCAATGGCGGTGGCGGTGGCAGTGGCGGAGGTGCAGCGAACGGAAGCAACACTGTGTGGGAGTACTCGGAGCGTGCGGTGAAGCTGCTCGCTGCCTACAAGGCCGAGTTCCCTGCGATTGTGAGCAAGTTGGACAAGCTGCCGTTCGGAACGAGCTACAACGGCAAGGACCTCTTTGGCGTGCGAGACGGCAAGGAGATTGAGATCAAGGCAGAGTTGGTGAAAGTGTGGATCGAACAGCAGCACTTGGGAGGCAAGGAGCACTCGAAGCACATCCCCGTGACGTCCGAGTACCTCTCTCTCAGTGCGATTCGAGCTGTGGAAGCGGCTGGAGCGCTTCGAGCCACCGAGCGACAGAAGCATGCAGCCCAGAACCAGGTGAAGCCAGTCGAAGCGCTGATCCCAGCGCACCACTTGTTCCGTCCAAACCCGTTGGTGAACCAGGACCTCACAGGTAGCGAGGTGTCGAGACGCGCAACCAAAAACCCTGGTGCCCCGAAACTCGGCGATCGCATCATCAACATCAGTGGACGAGGCATCCCATTCGGCCACCGAGGCACTGTTGTCGCGACTCACGTGAGCAGCAAGTGCGTCGAAGTGCTCTTTGACGAGAAGTTCACTGGCGGCGAGCCGTTGTACGGAACCGTGAGCCTCGATCGCGGCAAGATTGTCTCGTGGAACAACGTCATCTGCGTGTCAACGCCACCTGGAAGCAGCCAAGGAGCGCGAAGCGCGGCAAACGTCGATGCGTCCCACCGACAGTACGCGAGCAAAAATGGGCTACCTCGCGCGAACGACGGCTCGGTGAAGATCCTGGCAAAGGGCAAGAGCGACACGAGTCGCAAGAGCGGCAAGAAAGAAACCAGCAACAATGGCAATGCGCTACGCGTTTCGTCTAACTCTGGAGTGCCTGCTGTGCCTCCTCCACCTCCAGTCCCAAGTTCACTCCCACCGCCTCCTGACGCGAGCAAGATGCAGATGCTTCTTGAGAAATGGACCGGCGGTGAAGCTGCTCCAGCTGACGGATCTGCCGCCAAGAGCTCCCTGAAACCAAAGTCGCAGAAGAAGTCTACCAAGAAGGACTCGCGGGCGATGAAGACTACCACTGCCAAGCCAGCAGCATCCGCTGCACCAGCTACACCTGCGAACCCAGAGATTGCGCCTTCGGTGATGGCGTTCTTCTCTGCAGCCCAGGCGTCGGGTGTCGAGCTCCAACCGGCTGCTCCGCAACCTCCAGCCCCTGGTGCTGCGATGTTGGACCTGTTCCCGCACAACTACGCTGGTGCCCCAGGAGCGCACTCGCTGATGACTCCACCTCCACCGCCTCCACAGGGAGCGTACAGACACCCAGTGTTTGTTCCGCACCTGTTGGTTCCTCAGGCGATGCCGCCGCCTCCTCCTCACCACCACCACGCGTTTATCAACCCTTACCAGCCACCACCACCACCACCACCTCCAGGCGCGCAGGCGTACATGGTGAACGCTGGAGCCCGGCAATATGCTCCGCCTCCAATTCCTGTCGAACCAAAGCTCTCGGAAGACGAGTACCCGACGCTGGCCACTGCCGCGACGACGAAGGCTTCCAAGAAGACCCAGGTGACTGTTACGACCGCGAAGACAACTGTGATTTCCACCACTGAAGCTGGCGTCTCTGTTGTCGTGTCAGAGGAGCAGAAGAAGAAAACTTCGCGCAGCAAGCAGCAGACGCCAAAGAGCAAGAAGCCGGCGGCAGCGGCAGGCAAAGAGAAGGTCTGGGTGCCGAAGACCGCACTCGATGTTGAACCAAAAGCAGCGAAGCCGTCCGGAGGTCCTCGGCTGCTTCTCCCAGCCCAGGTCTTGCGCCACCAGCAGCAAAAGCAGCAGTAAAAGAGGGAGACGATGAACAAAGGTCTGTGCAAAGAAGCAGGGTGACAGTGTGAAAAAGAGACAGGATATAGGATCCTGGAGCTGTTGTGTTGCTCGGCGTTTAAATAGAAATGTTCGAACTGAATGTCTGGATGGAGGAGTCTAATTTAGCTGATTTGTGAGCAGCGCAGAGCTCTTGAGCAGTCAGTGAGGTGAGAACGAGTTTGTCTTCTTTGTTATTGCCGCAATTTGACATTTGAGGACTGGGCTCTATTGGCGTTGTGCTTCGTTGTACCTGAAGCCGCAGGTAACTAACAGAGTTGAGACAACAAGGAGCCTCATCACGGAGGCCGCGGCGTCATGGTGCAGAGCGAAAAACACGAAGGCGCGCTGCCCGAGTTCGTCCTCAAGCTCGACGACGGTGGGTTCATCTTTCGCCTTCGACCCTGATCCAACAATGGTTTGCGTGGCGTGCGTCAGCAAATCTGTGGCTAAGAACCATTTCGCCCTTGTTTGCCCTTGTTGTTTCCACAGACTTTCCCTGTGGCGCAGCCTACCGCGCGATTCGAAGCCCGCGCACGAGCTCGTCCTCTGAGTTGCTCAAACGGTTCCAGCACTCGGACTCGGAGACCTCGATCGAGAGTGCGTCAAGCTCGACTAGCGACGGGCAGCAGCAACTCGCAGCTGGTGAGCCAGGTAACAACAACCACGCATTGCCGAACACAGCTTCGGGTGCACCTACCACCACAGAGCAGGACCTGGTGAAGCGAGCCCAACGGCGCGTGATCGACCACAAGCGCTCGGACCCTCTCCAAGACCACCCTCGAGCCCGCGGCTGCGGTCACCAAAGCCAGCGCTACCACAGACGTCATGACGGGCGAGTGGCGGCTCGGTCTCTTCTCGTGCTTCGAGCACCTCATCCCCAACTGCTGCATGGCGTGGTGCTGCACGTGCGTGTCGCTCGTGCAGATCTCGCCGCGTCCTACGCGCTCACGCTGTTCTCCTTCCTCGCGCTCTGGCTCGCGTTCTACCTGCTCAACGTCGTCTACATGATCACGGTGTTCCAAGCCGAGAACGACGAAGACGGCGGCGGCGTCTTCACGATGACCACGACCAGCTACGGCAGCAGCTACGACCGAACCACAGTCGTGATCGCAGCGCAGCCAGCGATCTACACGCCCGCGCGGATCGCGAGCTTCGTCTGAGCCATCGCCTACGTCAGCTACACGTGCTTCCTGCGCGTGACCACCCGCACGCGCTTCCGCTTCCCGGGCAACATCGTCATCGACGTCCTGGCCTCGCTCTTCTGCTCGTGCTGCGCCGTGGCCCAGATCGCCTCGCACGTGAAGAGCTACACACCCGGAAGCTGCAGTTTTGGACCGGTGGCCACGCTCCCAGCGTACCCGTCGCAGCAGCAGGGTATCACCGTCAACACTGCTGTCAGCGTGGTCTAATAGCGCACGATCTCGAACGATTGAATTCTCTGGTTCTCTGCGCATAATGAATGCTTGCTTGCGTCAAGTCCTTTTTCAAGACTCGACGGAGGCGTTGTATGAAGCGCTCACGTGACGGACGAGGTGGACCACTCGACACGCGCAGCCTCATCCTTCCTTCGTTGCGTGAAGGGCCAGTCACGTTCCGGGAATGCGCGCGCGCCGGCAGCACCACTGCAGTTGAATAATACATGGCTGAACAGCGCAATGCGCTCAGTGCGTTCCAAGAAGCAAGCACACCACTTTCGCACAATTGGCTTTCAAGTGGTTCTTCGCTGTTGTCAATTGGCTCAGACTCCAGATCCAGCGCTCAGGGTCGGACCTTCTCTCCCACCCCATCCCCAGAACGCCAGTTCACAATAAGCACACGAACAAGAGAAAGCTGAGAATTCAATCTGAGAATAAGCTGAGAATAATTGTCCTGCCTGTTGCTGACGAATGCAGAATGAGTGGGGTTACAGCTGGGGATGTGAGCATGCCGCACACAGTGCGCTCTATTGCAAACGCAGCCTCTGTCGTCCCTGCGCGTTCGTTCGACCGCCTGGTGCTGCGCTCCTCATACAGTAGAAGCCAGCGCTATTATTGCTGCTGCAGTCCCGCCATTCCGAAGCCGCAGCACCCGCCGCAGTATCCAGCAACAACGCGCTCAGGTGGGTCTGCTTGGCTCCCGTCGGCATTGCTTTATTTAGCGCGCAGATCCGCTCCTAAAGCGCAGCTCGCTTATCACGCGAAGAGCTACGCTCAGAAGTAATAGCCGACGGATTAGATACCGCTAGCTGCCCTCCCGCAGGTCCAGTCCAGCGCAGCAACCAGAAGGCAAAGCGCGGCGCGCAACGCAAGTCACCATGTCGCTCATCGCGCTGCTCTCTCTCTCTTCGTCGCGGTCGCCTTCCTCGTCGCCCTGGTCGCCGTCGTCGCCGGGGCGGTCGTCCAAGTTCGCAGACTTCTACCAGCGCATCCCGTTCCATACCAAGACGGCGCAGCGCAAGCCGAATAGTGGCGACGGCGGCGGCGGAGCTGGAGCACTCAAGCCCCAGCAGCAGCTCCAGCTTAAAGTCTATGGGGTATGTGTCTATCGTACTCGTTCTCTTTGTGTGCATGGTGAGACTGACATGTGTGTTTCTTGATTAATGCCTCATAGACGAACAAGAAGAGTCGCTATCGCTCGCTGCTCACAGGCTTCTCGGTCGACGTCGTCGAGCGCTTCGACAGGCTCCTGGCTCCGCATAGTATCGCCGCCAGCAGCACTACCAGCAGCAATAGCACCTCGCATCCGGTGCTCCTAGCCACAAGCGACGGGCTCTGCGCGCCGCAGTCGAGCCTCGGCCTCTTCATGGACAGTCTGCACTTCCTGCCGCAGGCGGCGATGGCGTCCTCGTGGCGCCACAGGAAGCCCACGGTGCTCGCCACCAGCGCACTCAACGACAACAGCACCAACAGCTCAGCAGCGAACCCGCCAGTGGTCCGACAGATTGAGCTCGTGGCGCTGCCTCGCCGCCGGTCGTTGAGTCGAGCAGCTAGCCCCAAGTCGTCTAAATCCACCTCTACTACTACGGTTGTCATTCCCACGAGAGCCACAAGACGACGCTCGAGCCTCAGCAGCAGCAGCAGGTCGCCCACATCAAGACACAGCAAACCGAGCGAACTGCGTCGTGCGACCCGCGCCAACGCGCAGCTCTCGTCCGCGCTCATGAACAAGAAGATCCTGCTCAACGAGGCGCCGACCACAACGATCCCGACCACCAGTAATAGCGAGATCAGCTACGAGATCAATGAAGAGGAGCTCGCGAGCCGCTTCTACGTCGAGCTCAGGTCGCACGACTCGCACGAGACCACGAGCAACGCGTCGGGGGCGTTCACGCCACCCAAGGAGACCAAGGTGGTGCGGTTCGCGGACGAAGAGGACCGTACGAATCAGAATGATGCGAATCAGAAGAGAGAGGACGAGTGGAGGGCAAAGCAGCTGGACCTCGAGCGCCAAGTGGCAGCACTGATGGCCGAGAACCAGGCCAAGACCGCGCTCATCCGGTACCTCATGGACGAGAACAGCAGGATCGTGGGCGACTGCGAGTGCGGCCACACAGTCAAAGCCACGATATCAGTCGAGTCGCCCGAAGATGAGGAAGAGATCCATCACCACAGCAACAACAACAGCAATAGCAATTGCGCTTCAAGTGGAAGAGCGCAGCTAGAGGAGGACAGTGGTGAGCAGCTCGCAACCAGCAATTCTATCAGCAAGACTGAGCCAGAGTCTCCAGTATCATCACCACCAGCATCACCAAGCAAAGCAGCAGTGCAAGTGTCGTCCATTGAAGTCCAGGTAGCCAAGAGGAAGCTGCTTGAGACGGAGCCACTTGTTGACCAGAACCAGCAGAACCAGATTCAAACGCAGAATCAAAAGCCCGCGGCGCACGAAATGCTCTTTGAAGGGCTCGTGAGCGAGATCGAGGCCGAGTTCTCCCAGCTTTTCACGTGCGAAAGCAGCGCGTGAAGCGAGGGCAGGGGAACAACAGCAGGCGATTCAGTACAGTAGAAAAAACAACCACCCATATCTATTAACCCACAACCAACCAACCAAACATGGAGCATTTCGTGAACAAGCTCAAAATCAGTTCTCGTTTGTTCAGCTCAGAGCCCGAGATTTAATCACAGTTCGACTTGGAAACCTGAGAAAGCACAGCCTCGGCTTTGACGGTCATGTCGTCGTCTTCTTCCTCTCGGTCCCAGAGTTTCCCAACCTCAAAGCCGCTTGCAGCAAAATCCTTCTCGATTTGTGGAAAGCCCGACCGACGAGGGCATAGAACTCCTGTCCGCCGGCCTTGCAGAGCGCGTCGCGGATCTTTGGCGACTGCACTTTTCTGGCGATTTCGACGAGTCGGTCCAGGACTTGTCGGCATTCGAGCCACGTCTTGCACTTGTACTTCTTTAGGTGACCATCTCTGATGACTTCTGCAAGTAAACGCTCCACGTCGCGGTGGTCTTTCTGGTTTACTCGCGCGGGAACAGCCTTCAAGTTGCACTGCTAGTTGAGAATGACGCAAAACTCGTCGGCGCTGAGGCGGAACTTGGGTGCGAGCGCGTTGCTCCAGAGGATCGCGAGGTCGAGAGGTACGTAGTGCGCTGCGTGGTACTTCTTTGTGCGCTCTCGTTCGGCCAATTGAGGCTGATCGGGAAACTCTTCCAGCTTGCGTGTGTATCGGTCTTTTTCGAGTTCCGCGCACACTCGCGCTGCTCACGATCGTTGCGAGCCTCGTCCGACACCAGCGCAATGTTCTTCAACGACACCATCGCGCCAGCGTCATAACGTGCGGAGAGCTCATCTTTGCCGTACACTATGAGTGCCGTAGCTGCCAGTTGTAGAACTTTCTCTGCTTGGAGAATCCACTGCTGCGTTTGAATTTTGGAATCGGTCCCATGTTGTCTCGAATCCACTTGCGGGTCAACTCTCGTTTGTTCTTGTCCTTGCACTTGCGCGAGATCTCGGTCGCTTGCTGCAAGTTTTCGTTCTTGAAGAACACGAGGTAGGCGAAGAAGCGATCGGGGTCGTCCTGACGAATCTCGTCCGCTTGAATCATGCATGTTTCGCTTCTGATGCCTTTTCCCTCAGATTCTTCAGCTGGGAAGAGAGCACGCGGAATTCTGTGGCGCCGCGACGACGATGGTCGCGGTTCAGCCTTTGAACTCGCCGTGACTTTCTTCGGAGCTGGGGAAATCGTTGGCTGATGGGTCGTGGTATCAGCTTGCTCCTCAATGTCTGGGTCTTCCGGGAAAGTGTTCGCGTTATCAGTGGCTGGGGTGCCGGTATCAGGAGTATACTTCGCAATGAGTAGCGCCAGCATCGCGCGAATCTGCTTGCGCAACCTGTCGCCATTCGGGATCTCAGCCATTCTCTCAAAGAATTCTGCGTGGTTCGCGCTCTTTGCGACCTGCTCGAGGCGCGCCAGTTGGCCGCGTTTTAGCCGTCGAGGTCGCTCGGCTTCGCTCTCAGCGAGGATCAGCTTGTCCGCTGCTCTGTGAAGCGCGAGCGAATTGGCACTGAACAAGCCGGCATTGCAGAAGACCTGCGCAATGCGAACGAGGTCATCTTCGCTCACTCGGTCGTGTTTTGGAGCGCGCGCATTGTCAACTCTCAGGACGCTGAGCGGGAGTTTGCAGTCCACCACGAAGCCGGTCTTGTCCTTGCGCTTCGACTCGGTACTCACCTCGTCTTCGAACACGCGCATGCGCTGCAGCAGCGCGTATTCACGTGGATCGGCGGGCGTCGTGGAGCTCATGGTGAAAGAGGGGAGGAGGGGGGATCTTTGGATTGTGTGCGTCAAAGAGCTGAGGGCCGATTGCGGACTGAGATCCGTGCATGGGGAACGAGCCCTAACCTGGCCAGAGAAACAGCAGGAAGGCGAAATGAAATTTCAGGTCGAGAAAAGCTCACTTTTCAAATAGTCAATTGCGCTCCTCCTCCAATTCCTCAGGAGCTACCACTAAAAATCAGAAAGTGGGTACAATTCCTACGTTTTGCAGCCATTTACATGATTATTTTTACTGTACTCCTCCCAATCGGTTACTCCTGTAATTGATTGAATAAACTGGCAATATGCAGTCGAAACACCGCCCACGTTAAACTCAAGAGCGACACACGGTGGAGACGCTCGAATTGAACAGTTGTCATAATGAGAGCGCGTCGTATCAAGCACAGAGTAGCTCACACGAGTCCACGTGGCCATGACATACCGCCAGCGGACTTGCGACTCGCGCGCACAAAAGGTCTTTTGCGTGGTGTCGAAGACGCGGATACAACGACACTCGAGCGTCATCTCTAGTTTCCCTTTCTTCCTGACGATCCCAGATTTTCCCAAAATCGTAGCCTCGGTCGGCAAACTCCGTCTCGATTTGCTGGAAAGTCCGACCAATTAGCGCGTAGAGCTCCTGTCCGTTGGCTCTAACGAAAGCGTCGCGGAGCTCGGGCGACTGCACGCGCTTGGCGATCTGGTCGAGTCGGTCCTTGGTGTTGCGCCACTCGAGCCACGTCGCGCACTTGTCCTTCCTCAGCGACCCGTATTTGATGAACGCGGCGATGAAGTGCTCCACTTTGCGGTGGTCCTTGATGTTCACCCGCGTGGGGACGGCTTTCAGGTTGCACTGGCGGTTCAAAATCGAGCGTAGAACGTCGGCACTGAGACGGAATTCGGGCGGGAGCGCGTTGTTCCACTGGATCGTCAGGTCGAGCGGCAGGTAGTGGGCCGCGTGATACGCTCCTCCCTCTTCAACAATTTGTACGATACTGCGGGTCGCTCGAGCGCGCTGCAGACACTCTTTCTGCTGTCGGGCGTCGCGCACATCGTCCGAGACCAGCGGGATGTCCCTGAGCGACTCCATCGCGTTCGTATCGCAGAGTGCGGAGAGCACGTGCTCGCCGTACACTGCGAGCGCAGCCGCCACGAGCGCCAATTGACGCAGCTCCCAGTTGAAGAACGCGCTTTGCTTTGGCGGCTTAGGACCTCTTTGCTTGGTCTTTGCAGTCTTTCGGTTATTGTCGTTGTTGCGTTCATTGGTGCAAGCAGGGATCGCGCCGATCTTGGTTCGGATCCACTTGCGGATCTCTTTCTTCGTGTGTTTGTCCACGCAGTTGCGCGCGATCTCGGTAGCTAAGTGCGTGTGGTCGTTCTTGAAGAACGCGCGGTAGGCGGCGAAGCGAAGAGGGTACTTTTGCCAGATCTCGTACGCGCGATGCACGCTCGTCTCGCTTCGGATGCTATCGACTGTGGGGTTTGAAATCTGCAGCACTGGGAAACGCGGGTGTGCTGGCTTGAGAGGCAACGACGGCCTTGACGATGATGACGATGACAATCTCCTCCTTCTTACAGCAGCTGACTGAGCGTCTGGGAATATTGTTGGTGGTGTGGGCTCATCCACGATTCCAACGACCGCCTTTGTGTCGCCTTCAGTTTCTTTCAGCGCAGCATTCTGGTGCGTATGAGCAAGAGTGTAATATGCGATAGCTGAGGCCAACTCCTCTTGGATTCTATCGAGCAGCTTGGCGCCATTGGGGGCGATTCGCTTCATGCGCTCACAGAATGTCGCTTGATTCGCGTGCTTTGCTACTTGGCGAAGGCGCGAGAGCTCGCTTCTCTCGAGCGTCGCAGGGCGTTCTGCATCACTCGCAGCGGTGAGGACGCCATCAACACGTTCATGGGTCGCAAGCGCCGCTTTCTTGAACATTCGGGCGTTGCCGCTCACTTGAACGACTTCATGGAGCGCGGCATTAGCGACTTGTTCCGACTGAGGGCGGCGCGCGTTGAACTCGTGGAGGAGACGAACAGAGACGTAGTAGCCGACTGCAAAGTCCGGATCGCCCCGGCGCCTGGACTTTTGCGCCACGAGCGCCTCGAATGGCAGCGACAGCGCTGCTGGGGCTTGAGAGGCGGCGCACGTGGCTTCACAGGATTCAGCAGCCATGCCGTCGTCGGAAACAGTTCTGGTATTAGAAGTCGGGTAAGCGAGCATTGCTCATGAGGCAAACCTCAATAAAGGTTGTTTTCTGTAAAAACTCCTTATTAGGGGATAAAAATATGGAACGTCTCACTTGAAAAAAGATCAGAACACACAAATTCGAAGTCTAATCGCTTAAGAAGCTGGGACTTTCTCTTATCAATCTGTCGAAAAGCGTCCCAGCCTTTAAACCGATCAGACTTGGACTTTGTATCGGACAGCTGCTGGATCGTGGGATTTTTTCATTCAGCGTCTGAAGTAGAAACGATGCGAAAACGAAAGGTATATAAATGTTGGCAGTGAGAGTTGGCACTGTATCCAGCACGGGCCAAAAGGCTAGGATTGGGGTAGGTGAGAAAATCGGGTAGTGTTAGGGTAAAATATGTCTTGAAGATGAGTGAATGTTTGGGCGGAGTGATTGTTCGTTGACAAATCAAGCGTTGCAGTGTTGTTGTGAGGTTGTGTTGTGGGGTGTTGTGACGCTGAGCTGCGTTGCGGGTCGATTTGGAGTGGTAGAGGGTTGTCGAGTGTCGTTTTACTTGATGTGATAATGACGCCCTTGTGATACGGATGCACATGCGGGGATATAATATCTGCACCACCTCCCAGAGATAACTCCACTACACCATGTACAAAGAAAGAGCATAGATGGGTGAGTGCTGCGAGTTTTTGGGTGTTGCTTGTCGAGAAAAATCTAGTGTTAGCGGGATAATCTAATGTAAGCAAGGGTGACAAATGGCAGGAAATAACCTTTCAGCAGCACCTCACTCTGAAAATGTCCGCCCATCTGGAGTATCCTTTCCCCCCGTGGGGCTGCCACATCGTGGACCAGAGACTAGACGCCAGCGTGCTCGAAGCAGCCGTGAAGGAGACGATGACGAAGAAGTACGATCCTGTGTTGGAGGAGGTCGGCGCGGAAAATTACGATACGCATCGAGCCTAATCTCGAACGGTATTCGAGTCGTCGGCGATGATGAAAATCGGAAAATATCTCGGCACGTCACTCGCTGCATCGACTCAAGTTGGACCATTCAAGAGTTCTCGTTCCTGCGTTTGCTTCCTGGTGGCGAAAACCAGAACCCTCACCAAGACTACACCACCTCTGACGTGAAAAGAGCCGCCGAACGCTACTCAACCAGGCTACAGCCAGTACGATCAACTCTCTGAAGAAAGGGGCATTTCTTCGGGTCTATCCTGGCTGCTTCGAGATTACAGGCGAGAGCGTAGTGGAAGTTCCGGAGGTCCGCCCCGGCCAATGCATCATCTTCAGAGGTGACCTGGTCCACAGTGGCGTCGGGTATGACGATTTGAACTACCGTGTGCACTGCTACCTCCAGTTGAAGGATGATCGCTGGGTTCCTGATATCGTAAACAAGATCGCCCCGGTGTTTTACCTGTGAGGAGTGCTGCAAGACAGCCAAGTTGTTGAACGCTCTGCGCCAGCATCGCACCATCTGCGAATTCAACCCTGACCGTGAGAAATACCTCGAGAAGCGCAGGCGTCAAGGTCAAATGGAGGTCACCTGCGACCTCTGCCCAGGCTCGGTTTTTCAAAGTCTGGTTTAAGAAAGCACAAGAAAACTCACCTCAAGTAGGATTGTCCACTCTAGGATATTAAGACTCGGCTAATCATTTTCCATGAGAACATTTTTGTTTGGAGCTACACTCTAGCTAATACGGATGGAAAGGAAATGAGGCATAACTGGGAGGCTCGGACAAACTCCTGAGGACCGATTGCACAGAAGGGAGTTGTTGACTTGGTCTGGAATTTGCGCTCATTCTTGTGTGTGTTTGAGAAATCTCGAATGCAGAAGGAAGTCGCCTCGTACTTGAGTCTCCACTTCCGCGATGAGACGATCTCTGAGATCTACTTTCCGATCGGCCATGTAATTGGCGTTGTCGAGATCGCTGCGCGTCGTTCGGTAATTGTCTGTGGATCAAGCACACTGGCATGTGCAACATCTGGTGACTGGGTGCGATCGATCCACCAGTCGGCATGAAAATCTGAAGGATGTAAATGTATGTTTGTCCTCTCCGACTCCGTTAGCCTGTGGCAGCGGAGCAGTCCGGTCGTCTTTGTGAACACTCCAGTACATGATGACAGCTGAGGAATCTTGAGCGAAATGACGCATCGGGTCTGCGCGTAGTTGTGAATCACTTTGACGGCCAAGCTGAACATTCTCCCCCGAAGAGAGGCAAGTGACTTGATGCGTGAATCGGACACCGCATCATCGCGTTCTCGAATGGATTGGCGCCACCAGCCCCTCATGTTGTTATGAATCGACAATAGATCACCTTGAGATGTACAAAGCTATCGCTTCAGAGTGTCTTAATAACCTTCGACACTCGAGGTTGTCTGGAGCCCGAAATGGACGACCCGAGCTGTCCAGCAGCGCACGATGCGATGCTTCCAGTTGTCCAGCTAAACATCATCAATGTACCGGGCTTCCGTAACTGAAATCTGATGGAGATCCATAGGTCGACGCTCGTACTCCTCTGGGGTTGCTGATTTGGTCAATGCGATGAACAGATTGCAGAATTGGCAATGCTCAGTCGAATCCTTCCACGTAGGATTCCGCCTCGTTGAGACTTCATGATCCACTTCTTGGGGAAACGAATGCTTTCGGGCATGAGTTCCAACATCTTTCGCAATGTGCCACAGGCGCAGGAGAACTGGCACGCTGGGGAACACTGCCTCGAGCGCGTTAAGCAGAGCAAGATCCTGGTTGACAAAAACACTTGTGGGAGGGCAATCCCGTTCGCCTCCATAGTTTTCTTTAGCTGCTGCAAAGCCCAGTTGTAGTCGAACACCGTTTCGTCTCGGAGAAAAGCTTGGGTTAGATGTACAGTCGTGTTCATGCCGGAAACCCCGACAATACAGCGGTTCATTTTTAGCACCCCTAATTTTATGTTCATGTGGCACTTATAGCAACAACACAGTCTAATTGTTGGTTTATTTTTTTTAATTCTATCGATTCATGAAAAAATAACCATATGGTCGCCAGCCTGTTTGGGGTCGAAGGTCGGCGCTCCGCCACCATATCGAGCTTGTCTCTGATGTTGTCACTGGTGTCAATGGTAGTTCGAAACCTGCAGATTTGTCGATCAGCGTTGGCTCTAGACTCACATGGTGTGAGAATGTAAAGTGGTTGGGCAGGAAAGAGGGATGGGACGCGGACCGACAAGTAAAGTTTCAAGTGAATCCACAGACAGTCAAGGACAACTTGGCAAGAAGGTTCCTGGTCTCGTGAGTCTTCCAGGCGTTCTCGGCTTGATGCTGAAAGCAGCGAGCGACGAGCGACGAACAGTACATATTGACGATTGACAGCAACGAAATACGAACGATGGTTGATTGTTCGTCTTTCGTTGTTGTCACTTGGTCTTAATGGACAGAGTGGCAAACAATGGTCGAGCTCCTTCTGGATGTTATCTCGAGCGAGAAGCAGCTCGACTATTGTCTATTGTCTGCTTCTGTTGAGCAACAGCAACAGTAACAGCAACAGCCAGCGGTGTTCGGTGGCTGGAAGGAAAGAGGATGGACCATGTGGGGCTGCTTTCAAGTGCCGCCTCATGTGAAGCAAAGACACTGCACACAGTGTCTGAATGTCAGCACATTTACTTTATATCAGTACACATCATGACTGATCTGGCTTAAATCAACCTCTTTGCATCTCAAACCAGGCACGATTGCTTGAGCAAGAAACTGTGTCAATCTTGTTTCAACTCTGCAAGTGATGAAATGATTCACTCGCAAAAGAAACTTCAACGCGAGTCGGTGAGTGAACCCACAAGCCAAAAGCGCTACTGCCACCACTTTCTGTCAGAATGCAAGTGCTCTCGTGGGTGGAAATCAGTGAGAGGTGATTTAGAGCCAAACAAGCGAATCTCAACCCAACCGAGCTCAAATGCGCTTTGCTGTTGTTATCCACAGCACCCACAATGAACCCTGCAAAGTATTGATTGATATTTTGGGTGTGGAAGTTCGAAGGCTACTTTACTGGTGAGTTTCTTAAGTCGTCATGCTGACTAAAGTCGACACCAAGCCAATCTTTTGTTTTCCTGAGCGCCACACATTTTGGCACACCGGATGTAAAGGGACGGACAGGCATGACACGCATGCCATGGCGCCAGCCGGTTTGTATTAGTTTTTTGCAGTTGTGGACGCCAGACCAACCAAAAAATCCATCCACAGACGTCGTTTCACGCTGAAATAGACTCACCAGCAGCAGCCGGTTGCCAAGCCAACGGGTGAGAAAGTTCCAGCGACGGCCGTCCGTTTAGCCAGCAAAGAGCGAAAAGATCGCTTTGACCTGATGAGTACTGTTGCGACAGTCCGCCACTGCCAGTCAAGCCTTGTAGCCCAGTCGTATTCGCCAAAGCCCAGTTCACTTTGCAAGACAATACAAACAGCAGTCGAGTGCGCATGCGTGTTTGTGTTCTGCCTTTTCGCCAGGTGGTGATCGCTTCTGTGGATGGCTGACAGCGCTGGCGTCGACAGTCTAAGTCTCGGGATTGTTTGGTTGTCGGTTGTTGTTGTTGTTGGCTGTTTGTTTTGCTCACAATCCCATCCCAGCTCCGCTGCATTCTCGAGAATGAAATGATTCGCTCGCTAAAAATCTTTCGAGTCTGGATATCAAGTTTCGCGGTGAAACCAAGCCGAAAAAGCTCTGGGACACGCGGAGTGGCTGGCATGAGATCAAGTTGTAGAGGCTCCACTCCATTTTCTGCACCTATTTTTTGTGCTGATGCCAGCAAGCGTGCGACTCGTTGGTCCGTCTCTGTGATTACGGTGATTGGCTGAATTCTTCCTTGAAGCGATATGATTCGCTGAAATCCCACATTTCGCAGTTTCTGAAGCAAGGGGTAGGGATCGAGCCATTTTGGCAGGATGCGCTCACTCGCTCTCATAAAACAAACGCAACAACTGACCCGAAGCAGCCTGTTTGGCAGGCAGCTGAGAAAGCCAAGCAGCACAAACAGTCGCGCTCGCTCACTCGCTAAGTCGACGCGCAAACCGCACTTGTTGGCTTGCTCGCATCTTGTTTGCTTCGCACTTGCTGGCTTGCTTCCTTGCTTGCCTCTCACTTGCTGGACTTGCCCATTGTGCGCACTGCCATGTCATTGCCGTGTACCGAGCGCAACGCAGCCGTACGGCCTGAGAAGCCGCCGCACGCGCACGACCTCAAGAGCGGGTCCGGCAACATGAAGCGCGCGCGAACGCCGTCGCAGCCCGACGGACCCGCCGGCCGCCAGTGGCAGAACAGACTCTACGTCTTCTTCGTGCTCATCGTGCTCAGCTGCGCGTTCGGCCTCATCTCGGTCGCGTCGCTCATCCAGCGCCACGACCACAATGCGCCGCTGCAGGGTCAACACGCGAGCGACGACGCAATTAGCAACAACAACGCGCACGCAGACGCGAACAACCACCTGCGCCGCGAAGACGACGCGCAGACGCTGCTCAGCAACAACAACAACAACAACAACAAGCAGGAGGACTCGCCTGTCGCGCCGCTTGCTGCTGTCAACACTGTTGTAGTTTCAACGCCCGCGCCGGCGCCGACCGTCAAGATCTCGGTGAGCGACCGCTGGCGCGCGCTCGGCGAGGACCTCTCCAAGTACGAGTGCGTGGCGTGGCGCCGCACGTCCGAGTGCTCACCGGACGGCGCGGTCGAGGCGCAGGAGGCGAAGACGTGCAGCGACGAGATCCCCGACGGCATCAGCGGCTTCTGCGAGATCCGCCACAAGGACAGCGGTGCGATCCAGCGCGTACTTAAGATGCACTGCGACTCGCTGCGTCCGGGCGTGCGCTTTAAGTGCGCGGACTTTCGCGAGATGCTCGAGTACGGCCACAAGGCCCCGCTCTATGAGCACGACCCGAGCTTCACGTACGAGAAGTGCCAGGAGGAGCTCGTGAACGACCAGGCGCTCACGGGCGTGACCGACATGTCGGCCGCCATGCAGGCCGCGCAGTCCGTGTCGTTCTCGCGCGGCATCGCGCTCGTGGTCTACGAGAAGCTCTTCGAGAGCGTGTTCGCGTCCATCAAGTCGCTGCGCGCCATGGGATGCACGCTCCCGATCGAGCTCTGGTACATCGCGTCCGAGACGAACGTGCTGCACCCGATCCTGCAGACGCTCGCGCACGAGTACGGCGCGTTCCTGCGCGAGATCAAGGACCCGCGCGCCACCAGGTTCTACACGAAGATGTACGCGGTCTTCTACAGCGCGTTCGACCAGGTGCTGCTGCTGGACTCGGACAACTTTGCCGCGAAAGATCCGACGTTCCTCTTCTCGACCGCCGAGTTCAAGGAGACCGGCGCGATGTTCTGGCCCGACTTTTGGCGCGCGAAGAAGACGATTTTCAACATCCAGCCGCGCAGTTTCGTGTGGGACGTCTTTGATCTGGACTTTGTGGACTCGTTTGAGCAGGAGAGCGGCCAGGTGATGATCGATCGAAGACGCCACCTGAAAGCCATGAACGCCATGATGTACTACGCCGTGCACCCGCAGCTGATCGAGAACCTGCGGCTCGTGTGGGGCGACAAGGACCTCTTCCGCTTTGCGTGGATGAAGACGAAGAGCAAGTTCCACATGATCCAGATGCCCCCAGGCGCCGCGGGCCGCAAGCTTCCGGACAAGAACGTGTTCTGCGGTGTCACGATGGTGCAGCACGACACGAACAACGAGATCATGTTCCTGCACCGCAACCAGGAGAAGCTGTCGAGCGAGAACCACCGGATCGTTTGGGAGCACGTGCAGGACTTCAAGATCGACTCGGTTCCCGTGGAAGAGTACGACGTGCGCGGCGCGAACGGCGGGCGGTACTACCCGGACTATAAGCGCTGCTACGGCAAAGATATTTATTACGAGAAGCTCTTCACGGTGGAGCCGGTCGAGAAGATGCCGTTCGCCGGACTCGAGGCCAAGCTGCTGGGCTACGCGGGCGAGGCGGCGGAGCTCACGAAAGCCTGGAAGGCACAGGACCCAGCTGCCACGACCGTCACTGTGACCAACTAAGTGAAGCCCCCAGTTGCAAAGAACACGACAGCTGAGAATGTTAGAGACCGAGAGCCTCACGTCACGTCAGCTTAGATACCGACGCGATGCGAGAGTGGCGACCACCAGAAGCCCAATTAGACGAAGATGAAGACCCTTATATAATAGCCCCCCCAGCACAATATACGTTCCCCAGTGTACAATGTTCTACTGACTATGTGATATTTGCATTGACTTTGGTTCTAACTCTAACTCTACATGGTGCTCTGACAGGAGGCAGCGGACATCTTGGAGGCGACGTGGTTGTCCACCAACAGGTCCTGCATCGTCTCGTGGGACCTGCGCACGCTCTGCAGGTGCAGCGCGATGAGCAGATCCGTGAGCACCCCCGAGCCAGTCATCTGCGTCGTCTGAGCTCCTGCTGATGATTGGGAGTCTCCCGTTGTCGTTGTCGCAGTGGCAGCAAATGTGGGCGTCAGACGCGTGAAGAGCTTGGTGATGGTCGCCGCCGACACGTTCGGCACGCTGACGGGGGACATGGTCAGCCAGCCTCTCTCGCGGTAGCTGAGCGCCAGGAACGCCTGGCGGTCACTTCCATTATTCGAGGCGGCGCTCTCGGCCTGGGTCTCATACATGTACACCACGCGGTCGGTCTCAGAGACGCGCGTGAACACAGAGCGCAGAATCAGCGGCATGTTGGGCTTGGGCGTCACGCGCAGCTTCATCACCACCAGGCTGTCCGTGCTCTCGAGCAGTCTGCCGCTGCCATGCTGGCCCTGGTTGATCAGCTCGCGCTGCGCGATCTGCCACGCCACGTCGTTGACCTCACGGTAGTCGAACGGGTACAGCTTGACGACCTTGAAGTCCAGGTGCATGCCCTGCTCGTCGTGCGTGATGTCGGTCGCCGCCGAGTCTTTCACGAGGGCATCCAGTCTGTGGGTTTTAAGGAGCGCGTCCACGTCGTCGCTCTGTGTGCGCGAGCTGATCGCGTCTCGGAGGCTGGTGAAGATCGCCGCGTCCTCTGGGTCCTCTAGCTCTTCATTATCATCTGCATCGTTCTCGTTGTCGCTATTAGCGGAGCCTTGGGAGCGCGGTCGCTTGATCGTTGGCTGATCCATGTCTTCCCACATCTAATGAGGTACACCAGAGAGAGAAAGAGAGAAAGAGAGAGAGCCCATGGTTAGATGCGCATTTTGAAGAGACTCGATAGAAAACAAAGAGCCACGCGCTTACCCGACGCTTCTCGAGCACTTTCTCGAGGCTTTTCGCGAGCCGCAGCTGGCCGAGCGCCATGTCGCGCAGGCGGCTGTTCTCCGCCTCGGCTCTGCTTTTCTCCTCCAGCTGACGCATCGCGGCCCTCGCCCACCACGACGTCGACTCGCCTTCATTATCGCCATAGGCATCGCCCCGTTGCGCTCCAGCTGAGGCAGTAGGCTCTAGCGCCGCGATCTCTCGATGCAGCTGCTTGTGGCTCTCCAACTGCGCCTCCAGCTCCGCCGCCTGCGCGCGCAGCAGCAGCAGCTCCTCCTTCTGTCGCTCGCGCGTGGTCTTCGCCCCCTGCTTGGCGCTCGTGAGCGGCGCTTCCAGCAGTGACGGTGGTGGCGGGTGGGCATCAAGCGCTGCAGCCACCGTCGGCACTGGGATGGGGCTCGGTAGCGACAGAGCCTGTTGGTCGGGACGACCCGGAAACGGGCGCTGCATCTGCGCGTCCAGCAGCGCGTTGAGCTGCGCGAGGTCCGCGTCCGCGTGGTCAGCAGCGCTGTTCGCTTGTTCGGATGACTGTCGCGACTGCTGCATGGGGATCGCGGCCGCGAAAAGCGCACTGCTGCTGCCACTGGCACCACTGGCGCCGCCACCTCTGCCGCTGGGGCTGAGCAGCGAAGCCACCTCGTGCAGCAGCAGCGCGTCCGCGTGCTCCCCCCACGCCTGCTGCTGCTCGTGGGGAGTGCGCATTTTGGGCGAATGGCAGTTTGTGTTGTGATAAAAAAAGAAGTTGATCCTGTCGTTTTGCATAAGTGCTCGAAAAAGAGTGCTGATTCGTCATATTTTGGTACAAAGTGCAACACAAATAACCTTTCGAATAGAATAGTTGGGATGGTTTGCTTCTTACTTGTAGATTGATTAGCTTTCGTTATCGGACGCGCACAACCGTGATCAAGTAACTGTCATCGCTGACTGCTGCTACACAACAAATTCTAGACTCAGACTCAGCTGACTGCTGATACATCACAAATTCTGTGCTCACAATCAACTGACTGCTGTCCACAGTCACACTTCGGAGGCGCTCAGCACTTGCTTGAACTCCATCCAACTGGACGCTCACGCTCATGCCCAGGCGCTAGCAGCGACGGCTTTTGGCTCGACGGTGTGCGTGGCTTCGCTCAATCGCTTCCCACTTTCGATCTCTCTCGGCTTGGAACAGCTAATAGCTCCGTCATCTCCTCTTATCTTGTGTGTGTGCGCGTGAAGGGCAAAGGGCTTCTCCATCTTCATATTGCATATTGGATCTCGGCCCTGCCTTCGCCGTCATCTGGTACTACGGGTAGCTTCGTGGTCGTCCCCCAGTAGTGTACTGTCACCGCCATCGCTTATCAGCCCGGGAGTCTTCTGCCTCTAACAAGTAGCGCACACAATACACAGACGTAGAAATACACACGCGCAATGTTAGAAACACACACACACACACACAGCCGACCCTCTCAACAACGCATGTAAACAAGAACAACAAGAGCCCAAAAGGTCATAGGCAAAGGCACGCACCATGCGCTTGCGGAGCACGCGGTCGAGACTCCGCGCGAGCCGCACTTGCGCGACCACCAGCTGCCGCAACTTGGCGTTCTCCGCCTGCGCCAGCCGCCGCTCTTCCTCCTGGCGCTTGGCGAGTTTCATCCACAGCGCAGCGTATCGCGACGGCCCCGAGCGAGACAATTGCTGCTGCTGAGAGTCATCCTGCTGCTGCTGGTCGCGCTCGCTCTCCTGCAGACGCCGGTCCTTGTGCTGTTTGAGCTTCGCCTCCAGCTCCACCGCCTTGGCGCGCAGATACACCAGTTCCTCTTTCCGGCGCTCGCGGGTCGTGCGGCCCGTGAACTGCACCTCTTCGTCTACAACTGTTGCAGAACCTGAAGGCGACTGTTCCTTCCGCTCTTTCTTCGCCGCTTTCCGGTCTGTTGTCTTCGTTGTCGACGGAGCTGGTTGTGCTGGCGCTGTTGCAGGCGCAATCGACTGGTGTTGCTGCTGGTAGTGAACCGCGTCGCTCTGCGTGGCGAGAAGCCGGTTGAGGATCGCCAGGTCGCTGTCGTTTATCCGGTCGTCGTCGTCGTCGTCGTCCTCATCGTCATCTTCCTCGTCGTCTTCCTCGTCGTCGCTGGTCGTCGCCGCCGTTGCCTCGTATGGCTGCAGCAGCGCGGTCACTTCGCTCAGCAGGTCGGCGTCCCACGCGCCCGCCAGCACGCTCTCGAGCGACGCGAGCGGCGACGCGTTCGCATTCGGGAGCACGGGCCAGTTCATTCGTTTTCCTGCGTGTTGTCTTGTTTGTGACTGACTGACTGACTGACTGTGTCTTGCTTTCGTGTCGAGTGTAGAAATGGTGGTTGAGACAGGCTAAAGACTATCCAATTGAATACTATGATATCCCACATCAGTGTTTTACAACTTTACAGCAGTGTAAATCGTGATTAGTGTGGAAGCGTCGAAAGACGACACTCAGGAAGTTCGTTATCACAACCTTCCATACCGACGGAGCACCACTGAGAGCCTCTGGCCCTTCGAAGGTACGCGGGGCGACCCTCGCCTCGGATCGCGCTCGTCGCCACCTTCCATATGTTCGACGCGGCGTTCGTGTCTCGGTTCCACAGCCTGGAACAGGTCGTACACCTGACCAGC
>JAADVK010000295.1:0-31186 GCA_023334975.1 Globisporangium sylvaticum
GCGCGTCGTGAAGATCGCCAAGGACATGCGCTGCAAGAACCCCAACTCGCTCGTGCTCTTCGCCGGCGACACCATGTCGCCATCGCTCTGGTCTGCGCAGTTCCACGGGATGCAGATGGTGGACGCGCACAACGCGATCGGCGTGGACTTTGCGAGTCTCGGCAACCACGAGTTCGACTACGGCGTCGAGGGTTTTCTGAACGTGTCCAAGGCGTCCAAGTTCCCGTGGCTGAACGCCAACTGCTTTGAAGCCAGCACCAAGCAGCTGCTGCGCGGCACGGTGCCGAACGCGATCAAGTCGCTCGACGACCGCAAGTTTGGCAAGATCACGATCGGCTTCTTCGGCGTCATGTACGACATGAAGGACACCAGCAAGGGGCTCTACTGGAGCGACCCCATTGATGCCGCGAAGGAGCAGGTGAAGCTTTTGAAGGCGCAGAAAGTGGACTTTATCATCGCGCTCACGCACCAGGAGCTAGAGGACGACAACCGCTTCTCCAAGGAAGTGACGGGCGTGAACCTCATCTACGGAGGTCACGACCACACGTCCCAGCTGGAGACGAACTTTGGCGCGCCGTACCTGAAAGCGGACTTTGACTTCCGGTCGATCTGGGTCTCGCACTTGGAGTACTTTGCCGCCTCGGGTAGTCTCGCGGCGTACACGCGCATGACCCACCACTCGGTCCCGATCATCGAAGAGATGCCGTCGAACCCTGCACTGGACAAGGTTATCGCGAACTACGCGACCAAGATCGGCGAGCTGCACAAGCGCGTGATCGGCAGTCTCTGTGAGCCGTTGGACCTGACCAACAAGGTCGTGCGCGCCAGCGACGCCCCCGTCGGCGCGATCTTCTCGGACGCGTGTCTGAACTTCTACGGCCCAGGAAGCGCCGACGTGTCGGTGACCAACGGTGGCTCGATCCGCACGGACAAAAGCTACCCAGCTGGACCGCTGACGATCGGCGACGTGATCTCCTGGTCGCCGTTCGGGAACACGCTCGTGGTGATCGAGACTGACGGCGCGTCGCTCAGGAAGTACATCGCGAAGGAGATGCTCGCGAGCTGCGGCGACAACCTCGTGATCCTGAACGGCTACTACGTGCAGACTGGCGGCGTGAAGTACTCGTTCCTGTGCAAGTCCAAGGGCGTGGGCGAGCTCACGAGCATCGAGTGGTTCAAGCACCCGACGCGCACCGGAGCCGTGCTCGACACGGACGTGTTCAAGCTCGCGCTGAGCAACTTTCTGTACAACACGGAGTTCCTGGTGCTCCCGGGTGCGGTCGTCAAGCGCGTGGTCGTGAGCGAAGCCGAGGCCGGACGCATCGACACGGCGCTCGAGCAGTACGTCAAGTCGTTCCCGAACGCGAGCGTGTGCGTCAAGGCGGAAGGTCGCTCTCAGGTGCTGTTTGCAAACAGTAGCTCTGGGTAAGGAAGCGAACGATGAGGCGCTCGGAGCACTTGAGGATCCCCCACCAGGTAGTTGTACTCTTAATCATCTATCCCTATATAAAGGGCTTTGATTCCCATGGTACGTTCATCCGCTCCGAGCATTCTTTCTTGAACCGAGCTGTGACGGTCGTTTCGTTCCCACCGTGCAATTGTCGAGTTCCCATAATGGCGTGTTGGAAATATATCCACTCCAATCCACTCGTTCGTTTCAATGTTCGCTGAAAAACTCCACAAGGCGCAGGCTCCAAGCGCCACGTGCATCCATTTTCGACTCAACGGATGGTGGTGCTCTTTGGTGGGATCCAATGGTTCATCGCGCCACCACCAATCCTCATTTCCGAATAAGAAGACACCGCTCACACGCTTCGTCGAGCAAGTAAAAGGACTCGGCTGGGCAATTTTCTCATCGATTCTCTCCACCAAGCAACGAAAATCGCCATCATGAAGCTCGTCAAGTCCTTCGCATTTGCAGCTTTTGCGATCGTCATTGGAGCCCTAGAGCCTTCGAAAGCCGCGCGCAACCTCACTGCTGTCGTCGACGTGCTCGCGTACAACGACGTCTACGAGATGCTGCAGGACGAGGTGAATGGGATCAAACTCGGTGAACCATCGCGAGTGGTGCCGATCGCCGAGGAGATGCGCGCGAAGAACCCCAACCCGCTCGTGCTCTTTGCCGGCGACACGATGTCGCCCTCGCTTTGGTCATCCCAGTTCCACGGGATGCAAATGGTCGGTGCTCACAACGCAATCGGCGTGGACTTCGCGAGTCTCGGCAACCACGAGTTCGATTTCGGCATCGGCGCGTTCCTCAATGTCTCGAAAGCGTCCAAGTTCCTCTGGCTGAACGCCAACTGCTTTGAGATCAGCTCGGGGCGGTTGCTGCGAGGCACGGTCCCCAACGCGATCAGGACTTTCAAGAGCCGCAAGTTCGGGTACATCCGGATCGGACTCTTCGGTGTGATGTACGACATGAAGGACACCAGCAAGGGGCTCTTCTGGAGCGACCCCATTGAGGCCGCGAAAGATCAAGTGAAGCTCTTGAAAAACCAGAAAGTGGACATGACCATCGCGCTCACGCACCAGGAGCTAGAAGACGACAACCGGTTCTCCAAGGAGGTCGCGGGTGTCGACATCATCTACACCGGCCATGACCACAGCTCCATGCTACAGACGAACTTTGGCACGCCGTACTTGAAGGCGGATTTTGACTTCCGGTCGATCTGGGTCTCGCACTTGGAGTTCTACGCAGCAGCGAATGGTCTCGCAGCGTCAATACTCACGACGCGTCGCGCGATTCCGATCCGCGAAGCATTGCCCACGGACCCGGGATTAGAGAAGGTGGTCACAGAGTATGCGTCCAAAGTCAGTGAGCCGACCTCGCGAGTGATCGGGACGCTCTGTGCGCCTTTGGATCTAACGAAGAACGTCGTTCACGACAAAGATGCCGCGATTGGCGCCATTTTCTCGGACGCGTGCTTGTCGTTCTACGGAGACGGTAGCGCGGACGTCGCAGTCACGAACGGTGGAGGCATCCGCACTGACATGATCTACCCGATTGGACCGATCACAATGGGGCAAGTGATCGCGTGGTCGCCTTTCGGAAACACGCTCATTGTCATCGAGACCGATAGGGCGTCGCTCAAGAAATACGTGACGAGGGAGACGCTTGCGAGCTGCGGGGAAAAGTCGACGCTCTCGAACGGACTCTATGTGCACCCAGCGGGCTTCAAGTACACCTTCGAGTGCACTGGCAAAGGTGTTGGCAAAATCACTGAGATTGAGTGGTTCAAGCATCCAACGCGATACGGCCCTCTGCTCGACACCGACGTGTTCAAGCTCGCGCTGAGCAACTTTCTGTACACCTCCGAGTTCATGGTCACGTCGGGAACTGTTGTCAACAGGGTTGTTGTGAGCGAAGCCGAGGCGTCACGTATCGATTCGGCGTTGGAGCTCTACGCAAAATCCTTCCCAGACTCGAATGTGTGCGTCGAAGCAGAAGGGCGTTCCCAGGTCTTGGCCACGTACCCGTCATCATTGTAGAAAAATGAGACCATCTGAGGTGAGAAGGAGCTGAGTATGAAAACTACGATAGCTCACATAAGACAAAGTCAACATTGCTCATTTTGCCGGGTCGATTCAAACCTACGTGCCTTAGATGTGACCTTGGTTCACACGGAACTGTGTGGTCGAAAACCACGCAGTATCGTGCAAGAGCGCGTCACCTTCTTCCTGGTCCTCGTACCATTCAATCTTTGCGTGGGTCTGGTTGAGAATTTTGAATAGTCCAAACCCGTAATTGGCTTGACGGAACGCCGACCACGAAGGCTGAGGATTGATGTACGTTGGCGCAAGTCCCTCACGATTGCCGCCATCTCCGACGACCCAATACACGATTCCATCGGTCACGATCTTCTCTTTGTATACCGGGAAGCTTCGTTCATACGCGTGCACGTGACCTAGGCACACAAGAAAGCATCAGATCTCTGACAAATTTGGTTTCATCACAGTGTTGAACAACGTACCAGAGATGACGAGATCCACTTTGTACTGGTACAGAAGATCTTCCATGTTGTGCTTCATCGGCATGTGGGGTTCCTTGCCTTGGTGCGCAGTGTTACTGTTGTACCAGGGTCCGTGCATGATCACACATACCCATGGCGTGACTTTGCGGTCCACGTGGTGCACCAATTCTTCTTCGAGCCACTTGAACTGCAGCGATGCCTTGTCACTCGCAACGTATGGCGTGAGAACAATCACATGCAGCATCCCGACGCGGAAACTGTAGTACAGATTGCGGCGCTGCACAGCACTGTGACGCTCGAAAGGCATGCGGAATCGCACTTGATACGCGACGAACGGATCCACGTTAGCTTGGCACGGTCGCTCCACTTCGTGATTCCCAGCAGCAACCATCCTGTTGAAGGCATAGTTAACATAGAATAAGATTAGAGAAGGAACAACTCGCCAAGTATTGTGAAGTTGCTGATGTTGGCTCGCTCACCATGGCATCCGTGTTGCTAGTGGCTGGACGAGACGCCCCCAGCGATCCCAGCGGGGTTGCTCACTGTCCGCATACGAAAGATCACCTGCCAATGGTTGAGCGTAAGTTCAGAGACGTTATCACTTAGCATCGCGAAAGTAGATCTACCGATTCAGAGATAGTGAGTCGGACGAACCTGCGTGTAAAATCGCTGTGAGGCTAGGTTCGTTGGACAAATGACGCAGCGTCTGCTCCGAGTACTTGGTTTGCCTGAAAAAAAAGACCAGGGGTGAGATCACGAGTCCATACAAGGAAACAGAAGACACGACTTCACATACGTACCCAAGATCTCCAATCACTCCGAACGTGATCGGCGCCTGACTCCCAATTGGCAGCGCAGTCGTGAACGACAGCACATCGCTCCACCCAGCCTCTTCGTCGCCGCATTGATCTAATACAACGGCGATACAGTCAGTATACGAGTACGCATTCTTCCACATCACACGGCGCATCAGAGAAGGGGGCTTACAGTAGTACGTGGTGCCGGAGAGCAGCTTGTCGCCATCGATGACCACATGATGGAACCAGGGCGACGTGTACGTGCAAAAGTCGTACTGTTCGCATGGTGCGTCCGCGCGCGCCTCCATCGAGAGGTTCGCCGCATTCTGCGCGAAGCGCACAGTCGAGGTTTTAGTGCGTGTCGCAGTCGCCCAGGAGATCGTCATGCCGACGCGCTGCATGTCATCGCCGTCTTGGAACGCTGTATCGTGTGCCTTCAAACGACGGTCAGCGAGCGCGATGTGGATCTGCGTGGGCGGCGCGTGCGCAGCAAAGAAGTCGTGCTCATACACAGACGCTCTCCCGCTATCCGCAGACACGGTCGTCGTTGCCGCCGCCACACACAGCAGCAGCAGCAGCACCATTGTCATCGTAGGTGGCATGGCGCTTCTTTTCTCTCTCTCACTTGATTTGCTTGCTTCTCTCGTCGGCTGTCAATTGCGGAATGGCCCACTTCAACCAGGAGAGAAGGAAAAATGTTCCCCGATCTTTTCTTTGAGACTTCGACCAGCACAAGAATTAGCCTGGTGTCCCACGAAAAAGAATTGTGGGACACCATGTGAAGCGACCCAGATCTCAGGTTTCCCTCACAAGTTGAAGATAATCGGAAAATGCGGACATTGGCCAAGCAGCTCGCCAAAAGCAGCGAAACGAGTGAGAGCGTGCGCCATGGGAGGTGCGTGTGGTCCATGGCCTCTGTGTAGGCGTGTGTATGCCTTATGTGTGGGTGTGAGGTAATTCCGTATACAGAGAATCAAAGGCGATAAGTGATGCGATCCAAGCTGGGTCTCCGTGCTGTCTGAACGAGGAGCGCCGTTTCCAGCTCAGCACGCATTTGTCGTCCCAAGATGCAAAATGTGTATTGAAGGTCCTTTGCCTACCGTTGTCATATCTCTAATTCGCTAGGTTCACGCCGATGATGCCATTCGCAATGCGGTAGCTCGTGGTCGTGACCCACGTGCTGTCCTGCAGGCTCGCGTCGCCGACTTCCTGGTTCTCGTACGACTCGATGACGCCGTGCGTGGCATTCACCGCCTTGAAGAGTCCAAAGCCGTAGTGCGCCTGGCGAAACGCCGACCACGCGGGCTTTGGCTTGATGAACTTGGATGCGAGCCCCTCACGGTTGCCGCCGCCGCCGAGCACGACGTAGATGATGCCGTCTTTGCGCACCTCTTCCTTGTACACAGGGAAGCTGCGCTCGTAGGCGTGGACGTGACCGGCGAGCACGAGGTCCACGTGGTGCTGGAACAAGACGTCCTCCATGGCTTTCTTCATGATCACGTGCTCCTCCATGCCCTGGTGCGCGGTGTTGCTGTTGTACCACGGACCGTGCATCAAGACAGTGACCCAGGGTGTGACGCTCCGGTCCACTCGATCCGTCAACTCCTGCCCGAGCCATTTGTACTGGTCCGAAGACGCGTCGAACGCCACGTACGGAGTCAATACGATCATGTGCACCATGCCCAAGCGGAACGCAAAGTACAAATTGCCGCGCTGAAGCGGGTCGAGCGGGTCGTACGGCATCTTGAAGCGCTCTTGGTACGCCACGAACGGGTCTTCTTTGGCCTGGCACGGGTGCTCTTTCTCGTGGTTCCCAGCAGATACCATCCTGATCGGAGCAAGCAAAGCACAAGTTATATGATGAGCGTGAAGTTTCGGAGGTATGGAACGGTGTCTTTAGGGCTGATGCACTCACCATGGCATCGTTGACGCCACGGGCTGAACGAGGTTCCCCCAGCTATCCCAGCGCTCCTGGTTGTTGTCCGCGTACGAGAGATCGCCTGCCGCAGCCATCGAATGACATCAGCAAACGGACCAAGAATATCTGAAGCACAACAAAAACTGAGACGTACCAGCGTGGACAATGGCACTCATGTCGGTACGACTTGCGAGGTGGCGGAGAGTTTGGTTCGAGTACATCGTTTGTCTATTAATCATGGGACAACCGGAACGAGAGTTAGATATGACATTGCGTGGAGATCAGAGCTTAGATCTACGTACCCGAGGTCGCCAATCACGCCGATCGTGACCGGAATTTGGCTTCCGACCGCCATTGGAGTTCGGAACGAAGCCACCTCGCTCCAACCGCCTTCTTCGTCGCCGCATTGGTCTACGCACAAGCAAAACAATGCGTCAGAGTCCCACACTAGACCGGGAGTGGATTACAACGGCAACGTACAATAGTAGGTCGTGGACGGCTCCAGCTGGCTCGAAGGGATGACGACGTGGTGGAACCACGGCGACGTGTACTTGCAGAACACGTACTGCTCGCTCAGCGATTCGCCGTGCACGACGCTCGAAAGATCCGAAGCGCTCAGTCCAAACTTCACAGTCGAAGCTTGCGTTTGCGTCCCAGTCGCCCAGGAAATGGTGACTCCGAGCTTCGCAACGCTGCCGCCAGTTGCAGCACTCTGCTGTCGTTCCAAGTCGGCGAGTGCTACATGCACCTGCGTTGGCGGTGATGAGGCAGATTGCGAAGCGGAGATCGCGTTGCTGGTGCTGTCGAGGATCAGAGACGGCGATGAAGCCAAGCTCGTGACCATTGTGGTGGTTGCGATGTACCCGACGCTCAGGATCACTAGCAAGCCCGCCATGAGCACAACTGCGAGCATGCGTCGAGTCGACTGGACGCGGTACGCCGGGAGGTCTAGTACAATGTCACCGCCATTCGCTCGCGATCGCCTCTCTTCACAATCGAAGGAGCCATAAGTTGTCGGCGCTGGCATCGGAGATCGCATCTGAGTGAGCAGACACGAGAGCGCAGATTGAATGGCTGACGGATTGGATGGCTGGCCAGCGAATTGAGGAATGAGGAACACAGACGCAGAGGTGTTAACGACTGAACCAAGCGGCGAGGAGGCCGTCACTCGAAACGCCATCGATCGCAAAATAGACCATCGTCTATTTCGCGACTGTGAGGTGAACCCATGTTCGAAACGGTCGGCGTCAGACAAGTCGAAGACTCTATCCCCCACTCGAGATTCGGCTTTGAATCTCGCGCGAGCTCTCTCGCTCGTTTTTCCAGGCTATATGGTAGGTGGTCATAGCGAGTAAAGGCTGTTTGACAGGTGTGAGAGCGGTCTCATGGAGTGTGAAGTTGAAGCGCGTGTCGCAGTCCCATCGCACAAGAAAACGGATCCAACAGTCAAGAGGTCACGTGGTGGGATCTGATCTATTATTTGTGATGCAGATGCAGATCTCCGTCGCGACGCCATCGCCTCCGTCATCGACACCTCTGCCTCCAGGCACTGGTGGTACCAGCAGAACTTCAGGTGCTGCGACTCCAAGTACGCCAGGGTGTGTGGGTGGCGAGTCCCACGTGAATGACGCGAAGTGGCAGGTCAAGTGCGGCTTTTGGAACGACCTCGACGTGCTCTACAACGACTTCCCACCGCCAAAGAAGCCTCGCATTCCGACTCAACAGCTTGATGGAGCGCAGGAATGGTAAGCTAAAGAGCTACTGGGCTATGATGCTGGTGCAATGTGCTGACGTTTGGTTTTCTTTTAGGGCAAAAAGGATGGTGCCCACGTCCATCGAGTCGTTTCTTGGGAACCCCACAGCGATTCAGTGCCTTCACGGTCTGCAGAGCGGAGATGTGAACCCGCTGACGAATTTCATCATCAGTGTGAGTGAAAGTTTGTTCCTGCTGCCGCTTAGTCGGTTTGGTAGGCACGCCAGCACTGATTTTGAGAGTTTTGTGTTAATGCTGCTGCTAAGGGTGGGGAGTGCACAGGCAAACTGTCGTTCATCGGACTGCTGAAGCGCACGCTCTTGGCGTCAGGCTTTGACCCGCCGTGCACTTTTGGATCCGTGAATGCCAAGCATTTGGGGTACGAGAATCGCTTGAAATCGTCGCGATGGAGGCAATTTGGTTGCTGATTTTACCGGCGTCACCTTGGTTTGTTTACGTGAATTGTGCAGGGAGAAAGACTTGTTGATGAAGATCGAGGACTTTGTGCGTCGCGTCAACCCGCACAAAACCAGAGCCGCATTCCTGGTCGTCGAGCGATTCGAATCGTGTGTTCCAGTGCTTCGATGTATCACCTAGACTAGCTGACTCGCAGTTTTTTAACGACAAGCACAAATTCGTCACTTTTGTGTGATTGAAAATGCACAGTCACGCCAAGCACCCAGCAACACTTCTCCCGATTCTCCAAGACGCGAACACCAAAGGCGTGTTTTTAATCCCCCACGTGCGTCCCGACGTCAGCAAAATCGCCGAACAGATCAAGCAACGATCGATGAAAGTGCATCTGCACCAGCTAAAACCCATGCAAGTGCGCACGAAGCTCCTGCACATTTGCAGACAAGAGAAAGTGAGAACTCCATTGAGCGAACCTGAATGTTTGTGGTCGGTTATGATGTGCGCAATAAGGTTGACCCGATCTGTCTGTATGGTGCAAAGGTAGATCGGATTCACGCGAGACGGACTCGAAGAGCTGCTCAGGCGTTGCGACTTTAAGCTTCTGCCCAGTATGGAGAAGCTGCGCCAAGTGTTCCACACACAGTTCTTCATCTCGCTACCAAACGTCCAAAAGAAAATTAAATCCCTGGAGAAAAACAGCAGCCAGCCAGCAAAGACAAAGCCCAAGAGTAAGAGCAAGAACAACTCGCTCAAGCACAGAAAGCCGAGGTCCCGCCATTCCCACTCTCGGTTCTCGAGATGAGCGAGCCGCTGCGAAGGTGCAAAAAGTGCACGTTGCTGCCTCCGTGCTCGCATATCTCGCTGGAAATGCTCTTTGACAAGATCGAACGCATCCGGAACCTGTACCCGCACCAAGACGATGATGATGATGGTGATAACGATGTTGGAGACAGCGATCCTGTGTCGATCTCCCAATCGCAACCACTACCACCGCCTGAAATGTGCCCGTCGTTCCTGAACACGGGTGTCTGCAGCAACATCCAGTCACTCGGCCGCTGTCGCTACGCGCATCCGCTCGCTCTCCACAAAATCGACACCTCGCCGATCGTCAAGCGCTGCAAAGCGCACACTCTGCCTCTTCCGTGCACGCACTGCACCAACGTCAGCGCCATCAAAGAAGAGCTGCGAGCCGAGATCAAGCTCTGCATGCAGCTGGAAGCGCAGCTGCGCGCGCGTCGCAAGCAATTCTCGGAGCTCGAGATGACCAAGTTCCTCTTTGTGCGCGATGGTGCCAAGAGTGTCAAGTGGGGGGCTCAGAAGCGCGAGTTTGATGACAAGCTCGCGAATTTTGAGGCTTCTCTATCGAATTTGCGGGCAGAGATTGACACGCTGGGCAATGAGCTGCTGGCGCACCAGGCGCGGCGTGATGAGCTGGAGAGCGACAGCGAGCGCGGCACCAGCCATGGGACGCTATCATCCTTCAAAGCACGACGAGCATAATGAACATTGTACCAGCGTATATTAGAGAGCACCTCGTGTAAACTGCAGCTGTCTTCCTGGCTGACCGCTCTGCTGCGTCTGCATCTGCTGGCGCTCGTCGCTCTGTTTCTTCTGCGCGAGCGCGATCGCGTCGCTATATTCATGTAGTGGCATGGCGTACGGATCGAACACCTGCGGGTCAAAGTTGGACTGGAGCTCGTCGATGCCAAAGTACGCGACCACCTTCTCGAGGATGTACGGGTTCTTGACGTCCTTCTTGTCGCGCAGACTCGCCTGGAAGTTGCTGCTTGTGCTACCACTACGCTCACTCTGCGCCGCGATGTACTTGCGGATGCGCTCCTGGACGTCGGCGTCCACGTGCGCATCGGACGGCTCGGGCGGGATGCCCGCGCGCGCGAGCGCCGCCTCCAGCTCGTCGTCTTCACTGGTTGTAGCCGCAACAGTAGGAGCATCAGCACCGGGATGTGGTGGTGGCATTGGGGCTTCTGCGCGGCTCTGTTGCGCCGCGTCGTCTTCCTCCTCTGACGAGGAGCCATAGCCAGCGAGCCCCAGCGAGTTCATCGCACTTGTTTCCTTTCTTGTCGGTTCAGTTGATGAATGGGGCTGGCAATGGCCAAAAATGACCATGCGTGATACTTGCCATACAAATGTCGATATTAATGACATAAACAAGCCAAGCCATTTACCTGTCCGCGAAGCGACACCACTCTTGAATTTGAGAGATGTCGAACCAGGTGGAGCGCATCCAGGAGCAGCGCGCGCAGATGCGCTCTGAAAAGGGCGAGAACGCGCGCGTGCGCATGAAGAAGCGCCTCGCGAAGCTCGCGGACCCCAGTTACCGGGAACAAGTGTGGAGCTCTTCGCTCATTCCGCAGTTCGAAGGCCAGGCGATCCAGAGTTTACCGAAATCCAGAGGGTTCTGGGAACGAGTGGGCGTAAGCTGCTGGACCAAGAAAGAGCTCGACGCGGCCTGTCAGCTGCTGGATCTTGATACTTGCGGCAAGAAGCTGGAGCTCGTCGCGCGCATCCAGGACTGGGTGCATGAGCCAGAGCTGCGCGCGAAGCGAGAGCAGCAGGAGATACTGGATAAGCAGCACGACGTGGTCCTGGGTTTGTTTGCTGACATTGCAACTGCTGCTGGCCGTGGAGCTCGCTATCTTAACTGTGTGGGGTATATACTCTCTGGGTGTGTAGCCTCCGGTCGCGTGTTTGCGTTCGGGAACAACTTCAATGGCGAACTCGGGCTGGGTCATCGCCGGGATTGCGAGACCCCGACCGAGATCGAGAGTCTGCGCGGGTGCAGGATCACAAAAGCGATCTCTGTGAGTCGTTGTTCTTGGCATTGCGCTTCATGGCAGGACACGACTATGTGGGGGATAGCTGACAAGAGAGAGGCCGTGTGTGTCCGTTCTCCTGGTGTTTGTGATTGAAAGTAGGGCTTTGATGCGAACTTTGCGTTCGCATTTGGCGCTGGCGACCGGGTCTTTGGCTGGGGGCGGTGGGGGCAAAGCGCTCTTTGATACCTCCACTTTGCCAGAAGCTCAGCAGGAGGCGACCTCCGAGGTGCAGCATGAGTCTCAACGAGCCATACAAGAAGAAGGCTCCAGCGACACGAGTCTTACCACTTCAACTACCAGGAGTACCGGATCAACAGCAGCGTGCTTTTTGTGCCCGCGCGGGATCTCGCAGCTCCAGCAGCACCAGCGGATCGCGAGCCTGGCGTGCGCTCGAACGGACGGCCATCTCGGGCTTACAACTGACAATGGACGCTGCTACATGTGGGGAGGGGCGACTACGGAGAACTCGGCATCGACATGCAGGGGGCAACTACCGGTAGTAGTACTAGTGGCAGCACTACTACAACCAGCACAACCAGTAGCAGAGCGCACGTGGCCTCTCCAGTCCACGTGGATCACCTGCAGAACTTCAAGATCAAGCACGTGAGCGTGGGCAACTGCCACTCGGCCGCGGTGACGGCCAAAGGCGCGCTCTACACCTGGGGAGGCTGCTGGAGCGGCCAGCTGGGACTGGGCGAGTCGAAGCGGGCGGGTGTCAAGGACAAGCGCCAGCAGCTCTTCTTTCCGTCGCCGACGCTCGTCGAAGCCTTCCACAGCAAGCAGCAGATCACCAAAGTCTCGTGCGGCGCTGTGCACACGGCCGTGATCTCAAGCGATGGCCAGCTGTTCACGTGGGCAAGCAAAAGATCGCGGCATCACCGAGTAGGTTCCGTACTCCTTGACAGCTTGGAGCCTGGCTCACGATCTAACTCTGATAATGCTGTGAATGCACTGGAATAGCTCACCTTCCAGACTTGTACCACCGGAAGATCCAGTGCAAGGCGATCGCAGTGTCTTCGCACCACAGTGTCGCGCTGAGCAGCGACGGGAACCTGTTCACGTGGGGGCAGAACACGTCGGGGCGTCTCGGTCGCAAAACTGTGGACGAAGCGATCGATTCTGCGGAGCCGGACCTGGTCCAGCGCTCATCCACGGTGATGCATGACTTTGGCGTCGGTCCGATCATCTCGATCGCAGCGGGCGACCGATTCACGCTGTTCGCCACGGGACCCTGGGAAAAGAAACAGGAGCAGGAGAAAGCGCACTTCTACTTCCAGGAGAAGCTCAACCGGCGCTCCAAGTTCGAGTCTTGAGACTTGCCATGCATACTTCTTCTGTTCTGTTCACTCGCGTGGGTGGTAAGTATGAGGAACCTCTGCGGCGTTACCTCAGAACGAGGTTTAACTCACTTTGGATAAGTCTGTGACCTCCAGACAGAAAAAGAAATGCCTGGGCTTCCAAATACGTACGTCCGGCTTGAGCTGGTTGGCATCCCGGTCGTTGCTGATCTCACGTGACGGTGTTAGCCACTGCTTGTGATCTCGCTAGTCCCCATCATCTTGGTGTCAGCCATCTTGGTACGTACGTGCCTGCAACCAACCACAGAACACGAGCATTCATTCGATTCGATTCAAGCCATATACACACACGATGAGCTGGGTCGTGCTGCTCCGCAAGACCATCCGCGCGTACGAGAAAACCCAGGTGGAGCTCCAGGGCCAGTACTCGGTCGAGCGGTTCCGGGATTTGAATGCCTACTGCGCCAAGACCAGCAACCTGCAGGTCTTCTGGGTTTTGGCGAGCATGCCGCTGCCCTGCCTCGCTGATATTACACTCATTGAGCTCATCCGGATGCAGGACCCAGCGAAGGGGCTGAGCCGCAGCGCGTTGTTCTTCGTACGCTCAGCGATTGTCGCGTTCACGATCACGGTGACGATCCTCGACCAGTGCCGGCGCTTTGTCCCGAGTTTCAAGATGAAAGTGCCCACGATGGTCGTCATGGCGCTGATCACCACGTGCGCGACTGCCGGCTGCGAGGCCGGACTAGCCCACGCCATCGCGTACCCGCTGCCGTTCACGGTCATCACGAGCGTCCCCGCTCGCTTTGGCACGATCGGCACGCTGTTCGCGCTCTGGTACGGCAAGATCCTCTGGCGCGAGCAGAAGGCGCGCGAAGAGCTCTTCGTGTGTCTCTCGGGACTCGCGGTCCAGGTCTCACTCATCATCATCTACCCGCTCTACAATTTCGCGTTCCAGAACCTCCAGTCGACGGGCCAGACAGGGTTCACGCTGCTGCTGCCTCTGATCAAGGTCTTCGCGAAGAACTGGATCGCGTACGCGTATCGCGAGATGGAAGGCGTGAAGCCCGAGATGGTGATCTTCAACAGCGAGATCTTCCACGCGCTCTATGTCTCCGCGTGCATGCAGAGCTCTCGGTCGGGGTACACCACGATGCTGCTCATGGGCATGGACTTTGTGCAGTTCCTGGCATCCATGCCGGATGTCCTGGGCATGCTGCGCACCATCACCGCGCTGCGCAAGTGTCTCGGCTCGGAACTGCCCGGGTACATGCTCGCACAGGTAGGCTCGCGACTCACGGTCGAGCCGGCGCTCTTCGTGCTCGACCACGACACGGAGATCCAGCGCCACCCGAGCATCGTCGGCATTGCGCGCAAGATCGAAGTGGCCGTGCAGCGCAATGGCGCGCTGCAGCTGAAGAGCAGCGTCACTGGCGGCAAGTCCTCAAAGACAGCGTCAGCGAGCAGTCGAGCGCTCTCGGTGCCTACTGCGAGTGTGGGTTCCCCGAGTGTGAGTGACATCGCGGCAGCGCGCAATGCCTCCGGCAAGAAGCCTCTACCGCGTGAACTGTATCGGCCCCAGACGTTGAAAGTCCAAGTGTCCAGTACCCACGAGGTCTCACTTGCTGGCGAGCACGACAGCCAGAGTTTACCGGACCAGGCGATGATCGAGAAAGTCAAGTACGTGCTGCACGTGACCGAGTTCCTCCTGCTGATCGAGTTCATCGAAGCGCTCATCCCCGTGATCTATTGTACGGTGTACCTTCACAATTTGCATCGACCCTCATGTCTGCAAGGCTAAGTACTGGCTGTGGTGATTGACGATACTTGGGTGTGTGTGGATATGCTGTTTCCCAAAACACTAGGCGGCTACATCATCGCAGCGTACAACCTGCCGAACCGCGACTTCTACATTCTCTTCAAGGACATCGACGAGCACGAGATCCGGGCGAACATCAGCAACGTCGTGCTCTACGCGTTCCTGGAGTTCGCGTCGTTCATCCTGCTGGCTGTGGTGCTGCGCCGCAAGATCCAGATGTCCATGTTCCACCAGCTCGCGTTCGCGATGGGGTCCCAGTGGGGGCGTGTGCAGGCCAAGATCCTCGTCTGGGTGCTCTTCACGATCCAGCTGCCGCTCGAGCACTTTGGTGAGAACTACCGCCACACCGCCATCAGTACTTGCCAGGCTTTTGACATTCACGAGAGACTGATTGGTGTTCGTTCGTTTAATTCCTGCTTGCTGCAGGCGCGGATCCGAAATTCAAGTTTGCGTGGGTGAAGAACTAAGTACAACTCATCACGAGGTCCGGGTACCATCCCAAGAAAAAAAGCGGAGGCGTATTATACTTTGACGATGAAGACAGTTTTCATTTGTGATCTAGTGGGGTCGAGAAGAACGGGAAGTAGTGGATCGAGCGCCAGAGTACTAACTAAGGACATTTCGATGACGAGCGCCAGTTCGGTTTGCTGCTGATTTTTTCTGTCGGAAAAGTACTCTGATGTGTTCACCTTCAGAGTTCTGTAGAGTCGTCGCTCCGAAGAAATGAAACAATGTAAATAATGGTAGACCCTCATTTGCTCTTGAGCCACGCGAACTTGAACGTTGGGTCTGCGCCTGCAGCAACCACACGAACGAAAGCCTGTTAGCCATATCCCGACGAACGATTCGTGGTAATGGGTTGAAGGATGCGGCGTTAGAGATACCGAAATGCTCGAGCGGGAACTGGATCGTGAAGAGCACCCAGACGAGGACTTTCGCCTGCACGTGGCCCCACTGGGACTCGATCGCGAACGCAACCTGGCGGAACGATACCATCCGAGTCTTGGACCGCAGCGTCATCGCCAGCAGGAGGAACAACGCGAACTCCACCATGTGCAGCAGTTGCAGGGTCTGCTGCATGTACTTGACCTTCGCGACCGTCGCCTGGATTGGACCAGCTTCATCTGCAGCACGAAGTCCACCATTCGGCGATACTTGTGAGATGGCGTTGATGGGAGGACCTCGGGTAGCCTCTTCAGCGTCGCGTACACTAGGAAGTTTGACTGGAGATGAGCTTGATAAAGCATTGGCCGCTGGGAAAACGCGGTTAGTTGAGAACAATCGCAGCAGCAGCTTCGACCTTTCTCGGATAGAGAGCTGGACCGTGCCGCTGCGTTTCACGGCCACTTCAATCTTGCGCGCGACGCCAATCACACTCGGGTGTCTCGCAATTTGAGCGTCGTTGTCGAGGATGTAGAGCGCTGATTCGGTCACGAGACGACCTCCTGTAGGAACTGCTGCCATCTGAACAGGGGGCTCAGTTCCAAGGATATGCCTTTGCAGCGCTGTGATCGCTCGCAGCACCCGCAAAACGTCCGACATGGACGCCAGGAACTGCACAAAGTCCATCCCCATGAGCAGCAACGTGGTGTACGCCGACCGAGAGCTCTGCAAGCACACAGACACGTACAACGCGTGGGAGACCTCGCAGTTGAAGATCACCACCTCGAGCTTCGCGTCCTCCATGTCCACGAACGCGCGCGCGATCAGGTTCTTGGCAACCACTTTGATCAACGGAAGCAACAGCGTGAATACTGTCTGAGCCGAGGACGCGAGGTTCTGGAACGCAAAGTTGTACAGCGGGTAGATGACGACGAACAGCGTCTGCGGCGCGAGTCTTCGCTGACAGGCAAAGAGCTCTTGCCGTACATCTCGGTCTCGCCAAAGTAGCTTGCCGTACCAGAGCGCGAACACGATCCCAATCGCGGCGAAGCGGGCTGGCGAGCTCAGAATGATCGAGAACGGCAACGGATACCCGATGAGGTGCGCGAGACCGAGCTCGTACCCAGCTGTGAGGCACGTCGCGAGCAGCGCCATGACGACAGTTGTCTGAAAGCGCATCGCTAGACTTGGCACGAAGCGTCGGTGCTCATCGAGAAGCGCCAGCCGACGGTCGCGGAGCGGACGAAGAACAACGCGCTGTGGCTCAGCCCTAGTGCTGGATCTTGCATCGGGATGAGCTCAATGAGCGTGAGGAGCGCGCGATGCGGTAGAGACATGCTCGCCAGGACCCAGAAGACCCGCAGGTTGCTGGTGTTGGCGTAGTAGGCATCGAAGTCCCGGAGCCGCTCGACCGAGTACTGGCCCTGGAGGTCGACCTGGATCTTCTCGAACAAGGCGGTGGCTCTGTGAAGGAGGGCAAACAACCCCACGACTTCTTAACGGAAAGGAGGAGAAGGAGTAAGGCGAACTAGCTAGCTCCTCTCTCTGTGTCTGACGATACGGGAGCTCAGCGACCGAGCGTATTTATTTGGAGCTCTCAATGGTCCGGTTTCGTCAAGCTTTCCACAATATGTATCTATCAATACTCGGCAGGTTTGCGATTGTGCAGCATCGCACAATGGCACGAGTACTGTTGGCGTGACATGCTCTGAGCACCTCCGTTCTAGAAGAACTCAGGGGGCTGGGTGGGTGGGAACTCAGCAACACTGGGCTGGCATCGAAATGTGAGGGCGTGGTTTGGTTTGCAAGGTTGGCGGTTTTGTGTCGGATGCTTGGGGTGACAGATGTGGACTGCATAGAGTAGCATGTGGCACCAAATTGAAGATTTGGGGATCTTTAATCTTGTACGCAGACTGACAACTGAGCTGATACCGGTGTTCAAGTATACCGGTATTTTGTGTCACAGACTACGTGGCATTATTAGTAAGCCTACGGTATTCAATCGCAAATGCCATCATGATTCCAAATGATCGAGTCGACCAAATGGAGGTCTGAAGACGGATGATAGGGAGATTAACGACAGACACACTCTGGTGGTGTTCGCACGTTCATCATATTTACATCCGTATTCATATCGAAAAAGCCACACTTCTTATGAGAGAGAGAGGAAATGCTCGCAACCGCACTTTCTCTCTCTCGTGGTGGTTTTAATTTTGGTTCATTAGCTCTTGTGTGTTTGTTCTCGCCATCACTCACTCGCTATCCTCGTCATCATGATCACGAGAAGATCATCTCACATCCATCTAGGTAGGGTAGGCACTCTGTGTATCGGATAGTACTGTACCTACTAGTACTTCCAAATGAAGCCACTACGTTAGAAGGCACTTAGAACGACACCTTCGAGCGGCCCTCGGCCTTGAAGCAGACGTCGGCGTTCGGGAGCGCCTTGACGTACACTTCGAGCGCCGTGTCGATGCGCGAGGCCTCGGCTTCGCTCACCAGCACCTTGCTGACCACGGCGCCCGGCGTGAGCAGGTACTCCGTGTTGTAGAGGTAGTTGGAGATCGCGAGCTTGAACACGTCCGTGTCGAGCACCGGGCCCGTGCGCGTCGGGTGCTTGAACCACTCGATGCTCGTGATGTCGCCGGCCAGCAGGCCCGTGCACTTGAACGTGTACTTGATGCCGCCCGGGTGCACGTAGTAGCCGTTGAGGTTGATGAAGTTGGCGCCGCAGCTCGCGAGCGTCTCCTTCTTGATGTACTTCTTCATCGACGCGCCGTCGGTCTCGATCACCATCAACGTGTTGCCGAACGGCGACCACGAGATCACCTGGCCGATCGTGAGCGGACCCGCCGGGTACGTCGTGTCACTGCGGATGCCGCCGCCGTTCATGAGCGCCACGTCCGCGCTGCCTTCGCCGTAGAACGTCAGACTCGCGTCCGAGAAGATCGAGCCGATCGCCGCGTCGTTCGCGCGCACCAGCTTGTTGGTCAGGTCCAGCGTCTCGCAGAGCGTGCCGATGACGCGCGCGTGCAGGAGACCGATCTTGGTCGCGTAGTCCGCGATGACCGCGTCGAGCGCCGGGTCCGACGGCATCTCCTCGATGATCGGGATCGCGCGGTGCGTCATGCGCGTGTACGCCGTGAGCGTGCCCGAGGCGGCGAAGAACTCGAGGCGCGAGGACCAGATCGAGCGGAAGTCAAAGTCCGCCTTCAGGTACGGCGCGCCAAAGTTGGTCTGCAGCATCGACGAGTGGTCGTGGCCGGCGTAGATGAGGTTCACGCCCGTCACTTCCTTCGAGAAGCGGTTGTCGTCCGCAAGGTCCTGGTGCGTCAGCGCGATGATAAAGTCCACCTTCTGCGCCTTGAGCAGGGCGACTTGGCGCTTCGCGGCCTCGAGCGGGTCGGTCCAGTAGAGCCCCTTGCTGGAGTCCTTCATGTCGTACATCACACCGAAGAAACCGATCTTGATCGTGCCGAACTTTGGATCCTTCAGCGTCTTGATCGCGCGCGGGGTCGTGCCGCGGAGCAGCGAACCCGACGCGGCTTCGTAGCAGTTGGCGTTCAGCCACGGGAAGTTCGTCGCCTGGGACACGTTCAGGAAGCCTTCAATGCCGAAGTCGAACTCGTGGTTGCCGAGGCTCGCAAAGTCCACGCCGATCGCGTTGTGCGCGTCCACCATCTGCATGCCGTGGAACTGGGACGACCAGAGCGATGGCGACATCGTGTCACCAGCGAAGATCACGAGCGAGTTGGGGTTCTTGGCGCGCATCTCCTTTACGATCGGGATCACACGCGACGGGCCGCCGAGCTTGACGCCGTTCACTTCGTCCTGCAGCATCTCGTAGACGTCGTTGTACGCGATCACATCGACGATCGCCGTGACGTTGCGGAGCGCATCGGTGGCGGATGGCGCACCGACCACGACGGCGAAGACAGCGATGGCGAGAGCGCGGAAGATCTTCATGCTTCTCTTTTTTTTTCCTTTTGCGGGGGTATTGAAGTCCTACGAGCTCGGAGGTTCTAATGACAAGAAGACTGCCAGTTGGGGAATGAGCGGAAACGAAGAAGGGAGAAAGGATCAGACTGGACGAACTGACTGGTCTTGCCCGCTCGCTCGCTCGCTCACTCTCGTTCCATCACATCGCGATCGCTCATCCTCAAGTGAATGCGCGTAAAGAAGAGCACTGTACCGTGGCGGGTGAGGAGTGCGGTGTCACCTTCCGTCTTTCATCCTTCAATCGCTTGCCAATGGAGTTTGTAACACCCCTTTTCTCACCTGCGCGCTGCACCAGCGGACGACGAACGGGCGATCTGCCGCCGCTGGTCTGCGAGTGAGCGTTCGAATTCTAACCGCGTTCGGCCATAGAAAGCGCGCGCGTGGATCCACAGCCATACAAACAGCAACAGACAGCAGCAAGTGGACCCGTCATTTTGGAGCTCTTCCCAAGATTTCTGGAGCTGTTGCACATGAGACCATCGGGAGACGAGGAAGCCAGTTCCGTGTCAAAAGTGGTGCCCATCTGTCCCACCAATATTCTATACCATACATAAATCCTTGGTAAATAGTTTAGCAATAATAATTCATCTCAAATACCTTCTTATAAATATGCAGGAACAAGCTACTCAATATCTCAACATATGTGACTAAGAAGCGTTTCACCTGGTTTTGACACTTTCCGCCATCTGCTCAAGGATTAAGTTTCGAAACCGTACTGCAACGACTCTTTGAGTTTGTGGCGGGATTCTGAGTGGGCCACGTCGCTCCACTGACGCGCCACCCCCGCCTCCTCCTATCTTTCAAACAGATCCGCGATGATATATGATCACCACCTCCCCATCCAAATGCACACACATCGATGAGACCGTAGATGAGGGTCTTCTCCATGCGTGAGGCTCCCACCACTTGCTGCTCACTCGCAGAAGAACACCACCAGCCAAGCTGCCACCAAAACAATTGTTACCGCAGTACCGGTGCTCATTTGACATGCATGATAGCTTTTGATCAGAAAACCAGCTTCCATTTCCCTGTTTGACTGGATCCCCGGAAGAATTATGATTGACTGAATCGAGGTGATGGTGTCGCCTCGCATCCTCCTTTCGTGTTGACATTCAGTTGCATTGTACTGTACAGTACAAGTCTGCACGCATTCACGCGTCCGAATTGCGTGGCCACTGTCTGCCACCACCACCTCTGAGCGGAGGCCATGCATTTTGCAGTGAAGATTCGTTGGGTACCGTCCCAAGCTCTTGTTGCTCTGTTGCTCTAGACAAAAGAGTGAGAAATCACTATCTCCCAATTGCGAGGTCAGATTGTTTATCATATCAAAGAGACCTTACGGTGTCAACACAAATGTAACCTGAAACCTCATCAAGGTTACATCCGTCTACACTAGCCAGAGACAAGCCAGGATTCATCCGAAGTTTCGGAAAACCGATGCAGTACAGATGAACCTGCCATACCTGATATGACTCGTGGACTGAGGTTGTATCAGGTATAGCAATCCAAACAACTTTCAAAGGTGCAATCGACGAAACGGACATAAATCGTCCATCGAATGTATTATTTATGTACATCGAGACAGCACGATATGCAACTGATTAAGAACGACTATGGCATGGATCCCAAACCATAGTATCAATCAGCTTCAAATAGGCAACTAAAGGTGCTCAACAGCCCTAAATTGCCTTTCGCAGCATAGTCTTGCTCGTGGCGGCACCTTGTTATCGAATTGTAGGCTGAGACAAGTGGCTGAAAGTTATCAAAAATCTGGCAATTCTTGATCAAGTATAAAATTGAGCTCTCTCCATACTTTAAATATGTGTATTTCAAATCTATCATGCATGAAGGGATATCATAGAGTGCAGGTATCAGATAAGCCAGGTTTATCTGGACCTGTATTTCGTCTCAGTTTTGGCGTCTGAACATCTTCAACCTGTGCCACGATGGCCAGAGGCTGTCCACATCTGTCACCCCAAGCTGGAAGCCCATTCGGGTGGTCTTCCCGTTTGATTTGATTTGCAACGGTTGTGGTCGTTTGGATATCCACCAGCAAACGCCAAGACTGGCTGGTGGGCTGTTTGTTGCCTGTGATTGTCTGGGTTTGTGGAGCCTGATCTCCCGACGTGTGGCGTGCCAGAGCTCTTTTCATCTGAAGGCACCAGAGCTCCATCCATTCGAAGGCAACCCGAGATTATTCGGAAAGATTCGAAGAGCTCGTTGCGCGCTCGCCCGTGTGCAATTTCATTCAGTGCCGTTGGTTCTGCTTGGGAGACTCAAGCCTTCTTTTTGCTATCGGTCTATCAGTGAGGAGTATCCCTTTGCGTCCCGCACTGCTGCACAAGTGCCAGGTAGATACAGTGTAACAATTGCAATGGGAGGAAGAGAGACAACAGTGTACTCCCAATTTGCTTGCTGTTATCGTGAAGAAGACTGAGGTTGTTTCACTATGCGAAAGAATTCTGAAGCTTCAAGACAGGATTAGGCGTGTCGTGTACTATAAAGTATCAGCATCCAGTCCCATTTCGTGAGAGACTATGAACAGACCATTCAGGTTTTCCTCATCCACTCGAACCTGAACGTCGGGTCTGCGCCTACAGCAACAGCACAAGTGAAAGTGGTAGACGTAGCATCAGTATCTCAACCTCAAGAGCCCACCAGTTGATAACAGAGCAGGGGGGTATACTGAACCGAAATGCTCGAGCGGCAGCTGGATCGTGAACACCACCCAGATCTCATGATCTTCAACGCCTTTGAAGAGCGTGTAGTAGTCGCGGTTCAGCAGGTTGGACGCTGCGACGAGGTAGCCGCCTAGGTAGCAGTTTCAAAGGTAGACAGAGATGGCCGAGCCAGTAAGAGGTAGGCAGGTAGGTATTCGCTATTCGACACAGACAAACACGGAGAAAGAGCACTGACAGTAGATCACGGGGATCGCCACTTCCATGAACTCGATCAGGAGCACGAACTCGGCCAGATGCAGCAACTGCAGGATCTGCTGCACGTACTTGACCTTCGCGACCATCGTCTGGATGGGAGCCGATGCTGTATCGCGACCTTGAGGGGCTTTGTGTCCTGCTTCAGTTGGTGAGGGCTCGCACTCCTCGCTTTGGGGTGTTACTGCTGTTGCTGGAAGTGCTTCGGCAGTGGGAAGCGGCCACACTCTTGAAGGCCCTCGTACCTGGGGATCACTGGCGACGTCAATGTCCCTCACGCTGGTTACTCCCAGCGACGCAACGTTTTGCTTGTTGGACATTGCGAAGATCTGCGTCTTTGAGAAGATTCGTCCCGAGCGCTTTGATCGCCCGGACCGCCTTCCAGCCGGTAGGTGGACCGTGCCGCTGCGTTTCAACGACACGTCGATCTTTCGCGCGACGCTGATAACACTCGGATGCCGGCGGATGCCATCGTTTTGGTCCAAAATGTACAGTGCCGGCTCGATCATCGTGAGGTGAGAAGACCCTGCAGGTGTGCTGAGCATGATACCTGGCAAATCTGATCCAAGATGCCTTTGAAGCGTTGTGATCGCCCACAGCATGCCCAAGACGTCGACCATTGATGCCAGGAACTGCACAAAGTCCATGCCCATGAGCAGCATCGTGGTGTAACTCGACCGAGAGCTCTGCAAGCACACGGAGACGTAGAGTGCGTGGAAGACCTCGCAGTTGAAGATCACCATCTCGGGTTTCACGTCCTCCACCTCGCGAAAAGCGTGCGCGATCATGTTCTTGGTACACACTTTGATCACTGGCAGTAGCAGCGTGAACGCGGTCTGAGCCGAAGACTCGAGATTCTGGAACGCAAAGTTGTACAGCGGGTAGATGACGATGAGCGAGATCTGCACCGCGAGTCGGTCATGAGTCGCAAGGAGCTCTTGGCGCACCGCTCGGTCTCGCCAGAGTAGCTTGCCGTACCAGAGCGCAAACATGATCCCAATCGCGATCATTCGGACTGGCGCACTCAGGACGATCGAGAACGGCAGCGGGTATGCGATGAAATACGCCATGGTAACTTCGTATCTCGCGGTCGCGCACGTCGCGAGCAGCGCCATGACCACAATTGTCGAGAGACTCATCCTGAAACTCAGTACAAAGCGTCGAAACTCCACGAGAATGGCCCACGCGACCACGAGGCCGACGATCGCTGAACGGACGAAGAAGGAGGAGCTGTGGCTCAGTCCTTTTGCGGGGTCCTGCATCGGGATGAGTTCAATGAGAGAGATGAGCATGAGACACGGTAGTGACATACTGATCAGTACCCAGAAGACCCGCAGGTTGCTGGTGTTGACGCAGTAGGCATTGAAGTCCCGGAGCCGCTCAACAGAGTACTGGCCCCTGGAGCTCCACCTGGGTCGTCTCGTACGCGCGAACAGCCTTGTGAAGAACCGCAGCCAGACCCATTGAGGGCGAAGGGAGGCGAGCTGTCCGTCCCCAGCGGGCTGCAAGAACCAGAGAATGCATCCACTTACCAACTCAAACAATCTGTACTTTGGCTCGACAGACCGCTTCTTATCCCTCTCCTTCTTTCAATTTTCGCTCCGACTCGGGCTCTATGTTTATGTGCGAGGTTTGTTCAAATCACTCGGACAAAATCTGAAGACTCTGGGATTGTGAGGTTACTACTTGAAGAGGACGTGAATAATAGACTAGCACGAGAGGTCCCATGACTGCGCAGACCCTGGCGAAAATCCGACATTTCTGAATGTTTACTAAAATACTACTTGCGACTTGACTTTACGAAGGATGTGTTTGCAAATAATATGACGTTTGCGCTACGCGGGAATCGCTACCGGTATACCGAATATTTTCCAGTTCAACTTCAGCAAAATACTGATACTACGTCGGTAGACACCGGTAAAATCGACCGAGAATTTCGCTTAGGTTCAAAAACAATATTTTATATGAAAACGCATTTTTCATTGTTCTCGTCTGACCCGAACGTCAACCCGATTGACAACCATGCACTTCATTCCATTTCAAAGATCAAGAATGCTCTCAAGATCGGCAGCAAGAAGCAGCAGCTCTAGACGCGGGCTGCGCGGGCTGTCACAGCTGGCGTTCGCGCCGCCACCGCCTGCGCCAACGCGCCGCGTCGTCGTCACTGGTCTCGGCGCCGTGACGCCGTACGGCGTCGGTCTGCAGCACTCGTGGGACGCGCTCTTGAGCTCCAAGAGCGCCATCAAGGTGAGAAAGATGATTCACATGGCGCAACTATTATATATCCATTACTCTGTCGATTGTGTATGTACTCACCTTCACCTCGTATTGTGGCTACTACGTGATGCGTGCATAGACCATTGACAAGTTCGACACCGAGGGACTCGCGTGCACGGTCGCAGGGCAAGTGCCGCGTGGGGACGGCGAGCACGCGTTCCGAGCCAAAGACTGGGCGAACCCCAAGAACCTGCGCAGCCAAGACGTCGACTTCATCGCGTTCGCTCTCACCGCGGGTGCGATTTTCTTCGCGCTTTTTTCTATTGCGAATGGCTATTGAGCGAGTGGGTTTTGTATGAGCGCTTACACGTGACGTGTGTGGGTGGATGCCTTTGCAGCAAAGGAAGCGATTCTGGACTCTGGCTGGACGCCAAACTCGGACGAAGAGCGCGAGCGAGCGGTGCGCCTCTCTTTACTATGTGCAGCAACACACTGTGATACATGGAAACGGGTTTTGTCTAATGCCGTTCGGATGCATCTGCTGTGTGTAATTGAATACCGTAGGGTGTTTGCGTTGGTGCTGGGATCGGAAACATCCAGGAGATCGTCGACGTGGGCCAACTGATTGTTGAAAAGGTACGCTATTTTGTGTCTCTCACCATGTTGCAGGCGCAAGAGCCGTTACGAGGAGCACTAATGGATTCATGCTTTAAAATTGCTTGTATGTGTGTCTTTACTGTAGAAATACCGCCGTGTGTCTCCTTTTTTCATCCCGCGCATCCTGATCAACTTGGCCGCTGGACACATCAGCATCGAGCATGGACTCAAGGTCAGTTGGTCTTTATAGTGCATCTCTTCCCGTACTATGAGCAGCGAAGGCTAAATGTTTGGCTCGCTCACTTATTCAATATTGTACAGGGACCCAACCACTCGTGCGTGACGGCGTGCGCCACTGGGAGCCACAGCATCGGCGACGCGTTCCGCTTCATCCGCCACGGGGACGCAGACGTCATGGTCGCCGGCGGTACCGAGTCGTCGATCAACGCGATCTCCATTTGCGGGTTCTTAAGATCGCAGGCTCTGTCGACCAAGGTAATTATTTGCCGCATGTTCTCACTGCAACTAACACCAGACACCATTAACTACCTCACGATTGTTGCCCCATGACCATAATAGTTCAATGACCGTCCTGCCGAGGCGTCTCGCCCGTTCGACTCGCAACGTGATGGATTCATCATGGGCGAAGGCGCGGGCGTGGTCGTCCTGGAAGAGTACGAGCATGCGAAGAAGCGCGGCGCTCGCATTTACGCAGAGGTGCGCGGCTACGGACTGAGTGGAGACAGCCACCACATGACTGCGCCGACCGAGAATGGCGACGGCGCGAGACGGTACGTGTGCATCAATGTGGTTGGTTGATTGGTGGCTGGTAGATTTAGAAGGTTCTCACGATAGTTGCTTCGTGTCACCAAATGCTTCTTGTAGCGCAATGAGAGCTGCGATTGCTCAGTCGGGACTCACATTTTCGGATATCGGCTACATCAACGCGCACGCGACGTCGACGCCACTTGGCGATCGAGCTGAAAATGCGGCTGTGAAGGAACTCTTTGGCGAATACGCGCAGAATCTCGGGTTCTCGTCGACGAAGGCATGTATTCAACCCAGGCGCTCGCTCATGCCGTCGTCACCTGTTTACTTTTGGCTCCGATATTGCAATGCTCACCAACCGACTTTTTGTGTCATTCTTTGTCTCTTGAATCAATAATAGGGAGCTGTCGGTCATCTGCTCGGTGCAGCGGGTGCTGTCGAAGCCATCTTCGCGATCAAAGCCCTCCACCATGTACGTTCTTGCGCCTGCTTTACCCGCTTTCTTTTGGGCTTTCTGACCTCTTGGCTAACTTGCTTTAACTGACGAACTGTGATGTATACATACATAGAATGTGATGCCGCCAACACTCAACTTGAACGAGACGACCGAGGAGTTCACGCTCAACTACGTTCCAAACCAACCGCAAGAGAAGGAGCTGCGCGCTGTGCTCACAAACTCCTTCGGGTTCGGAGGAACAAACTCAAGTCTCTGCTTTTCAAAGTAGTGTTCGCAATCACTTACCAGGTAGAGAAAGCCGGCAAGAAATGCCCGAAATGTCATGATGTCCGTCATGCGGAGACCTTCCAAACCTGCTGTATTCGGTGGATTTTACGATGGCACTTGGTAGAGAACATCTGACTGTGGTGTCGGCTTTTCGACAGGGTCGTACATGGAGTGGCGCGTGTGCGAATCCGACAACGAGGGTCTGCGATCTATCGAATCGATCCGACTTTGACTGTACGAGTGAGAGAGGGGCGTATAGGCTGCTCCTCGATACTCGTCCAGTTTCTTTCGGCATAGCTACAAACACATAAAAAAACATGATTAGCATCGACGCACTGGGGAAGAATATCGGCAGCCCAAACAGTCTTGTCAGGTATTTGACTCACTGAGACTTCTCGCTCCATCCTCGTTTTGTCGATCGTCAGTCTTTCGACGGATGTTCTCATTTCGCGCTCCTGGCGATAGAATTGCTGCTGCTTCGAGAGAGCAATCGTAAGTTGGGCACTGAGCTCCGAAACTTTCCGATCGGCATCTTCGCACGCGTGCTCACGCTCCACCAATACTTCCTTCACTTCTGCGAGGTCTCGAGTCAGTTGCTGGATTTGCAGCGAGTAGACCGAGCACTTGGAATCAGCCCCCTGCCGGAGCTTTTCGATTCGGTTTCGCTCTTCTTTCAGAGAACTGATCCTTCCTTTCAAGCTCTCCACTTCAGCAATCAATCTCACTTCTGCACGCTCACGCTCGCCTCTGGACGCTTCAATAGCTGCGGTGGACTCTTTTCTCGCTTGAGAGAGCTTGTACTCCATCTCCGAGACCTGAGCCTTCAGCTCTCGGTTTTGTTTGTGAACCGATTCGAGCTCACTCGTGAACCGACTCGCGCAGTCAGCTTTCACTTTCTGAAGCTGATCATTGATCATTTGAATTTTCTGACTTTTCTCCTCCGTCTCCTCTTTCAGTTCGCGAGCATCCGTTCGGCGCATCTCGATCTCTCTCTCTAACGAGTTCAGTTTTCCCTGCAAAGAATGAAAAGTGAGTGTGGTGCAACTGTGATGATCATCTCGCATAACAAACACCTCTTACGTTCAATTCCTGCGTGCGTTCTCTGTATTCGTTGCGCACCTTCACCAGCTCGTCTTCTTTTGCCCGCAATTTCTGAAGGTACTCTGCTTCAAGATGGCTCGGCTGCGAACATTCAAGTCAAGTTAAACAAGGGACAGCACCCTTCTTCCTTGTTAGAAAACAAACCCTTACCAAGCCCTTTGCTTCTTCAGCAGACGCTGCTCTCTCACCAAATTGCCGCAGCTTTTTCTGCACATTCGACAATCGATTTCACTTGAATATCCATCGCATTGAAATAGAGAAATGGTGCAACTCTGAATGACATACCTCAAACACGTCAGACACTTCTTTTTGGACCGGCGAACAGAGTCGGAAAGCTTTTTTTCGGCCTCTTTTTGGCTTCGAGTTGTAAATTCCTGCAAACACCACAGCGCGAGTCAGATACATTCAAGCGCTAAAATCTTCATGTAACCTTCCATGCTATGTGTGCTTACCAGTTTAACCCGCAGTTGCGCCAGTTCCGAGCTTAGTATTCGGACCTCTTCCTCCCTGGCGTGCAATTCAGCTTCGTGTTTCCGTTTGCTTGTGCTCAAAATCTCATCTTGAGTCTTCAGATGCTCCGCAGTTTGCTGTTTCAGCCTCTCGAGCAGTCGAGCAATCTCCCGTCGGCACTGAGTTTCGCGTGCGGCAATCTACGTGTGAGAAAACAAACCAGATGAGCACAGATTGCTCTTCTCAAACTGCAATACGCCCCATGCTAGCATTGTTCACTGAACCTGTTCTTTTTCAAGAATAATTTCTTCGACTCTCACTTTGCAATCCGACTCGAGCTACACTCACAAAACAAAAAGACAACATCAGCGGGTGGCAGTCACCATCGAATCGATCAGACCAACTAATTCTCACATACCTCTGCCACAGAGTCTTCTCGATTGCAGTACTGGGTGAGCTGCTTCTCCATGCTGTTGAGGACGTTCAGTATGCCTTCACAGTCTTGCCGGGCTGATTCCAGATCAACCTGAAGCGTTCGATTCCTCTCCTCCAGCTCATCGATTGCCCACTCCTTGTGCTCGACCACACTGTTCAGCTCCCGCAGTCGTGCACACACGTTTTGATACCGATTTGAAAACGTCTCGTCGTTCCGCTCGGTGTTTTCTTGACAGTGTTCAGCAGCGACTCGTACTCGACCATTTGACTCTCCAGGTTTCTTCGCTCAGCTTGCAACACCTCTGTTTGTTGGCCAAGTCCTTCCCGTTGACTCTCCAGATGCGCTATCCTGGTTGCATACTGCTGAAGCTGGTTCTCACAACGCGCTTTTTCATCACGAATGGATTCACACGAGTCTCGGAGTTCCTGGAGTGCGAGTGTAGCCTGATTGAAGTTTTGCCCCATGATCTGAAGCTGCTGGTCCCGGTCCTGGAGCTCTTTTCGCATCGCATTCAGCTCGTCATCCTGGAGCGAGACCTGCTCCATCAGCATGTTGTTCTCCTGTAGCCGCCATTTTGTTAGAAAATGCGAGTGTGGTCAACCTAAACAGTTGTATACATGCCCAACTACGCAATTCATCTCACCGACATGAGCACATCAATGCGCTCATTGATTTCGCCCAGGTACTCTCCGCTTTCATGCACCATGCGGAAGTCGTCGTTCCCGAATTGAAGCTCCTTCGGCTCGTGCTGTGCGCGCAGCACCGTCTCCTCAGCCTCAGCTTCCATCTCTCTGTGTTTCCGAAACGCGCAGTCCACATTAATCGCGTTTCCGATGGATACAACATGCGCTTAAGAAGACAATGGCACTCTACTCACTGTCTCAATGAAGTGTTTTTCTTTGCGAGGCTCTCAGCGCGAGCCACAATGCGATCCATTGCTTTCTTGTTGTCGTCCACGCTTCGCTCCTACGATTGGACATTATCAGTACACGTCAGCGTTGTCGATCAAAGAGACCTGTGTTGTCGTTGCAGCAGCCTATCGAAGTCTTCGAGTTAGGACACACGAGTCAAGCGATAGGCGTGCTCGTACCAGCTCGTAGATTTTGAGGTCGTACGCTTGCAGAAGCGAGTTCGTGTACTCTTGCGAGGTGAGCCACGGCGCGATTCGATCAGCTTTTCCATGACGCTCACCACCACCGCCATCCAAATCTCCGTCGTCCGCGTTTTCTGCTGCCATGCGCTCATACTGCTCCGCCAGCACTTGCGGATCTGTGAGCGACTTCAGCTTCTCCAGCTCTCCGTGCTTCTGCAGCAGCATGCGCAGCTGGTTCAAAATGCGCTCGACGTACTTGGTCAAGAACTCCTTTTCGTCCTGCAGCTTTGCGATCTGCAGGTGGCAATTCGCCGCTGGCGCGCACAGGAATCGCTCTGGCGCCTGCGTCTTGGACGCTGAACCAGCAGTTCCATGCTCAATGGGCTGCTGAGACCGCACATAACTACTCGCATCCAGCTTTGCGGCATTGTCTGCATACAGAGAAGAAGAAGACGACGCGAAGGCGAACGGCGCGCTGCTGCTGGTGTTCCCACCACCAAACGTCTGGCGTTCGAGACGTTTGGAGCGCGCAGCCTGCGGGTCTCCGTCGTACTGCGCCGCGATCGGCGCGACCGACGCGCTTTGCGCACTGCTACTGCGGTGGCTCATGGACGAATAGTCCATCACACGAATGCGGGCGATGGCCCCAGACGCAGGAGCAGGCAGGGACAATGGCTCGCTTCTTAAGCTTGCAGTTGCTCCACCCGCATTCTTTCCTTCTCAGAGCCTTTCTGTGAAAAGGCGGCCCCCATCAAAACTGCGGCATCAGCAACGACGACAGCAACAACTACTAAGAAAAGCAGCCCGCTGGATCAAACACAAGCGACAAACAGCTCCAAGAGCGGTCTCAAGCGCAAGCGTGTGGAGAAGAACACCGGCAGCTCGTTGAATATCCAGACACCGGCATCCAAATTCCCAGATGCACAGGCAGACCCAGCACTGTACACCGAGTACTTGAAACTGAAGCTCGAGGTGCTTCGCGAGAAGAAAGCGCTGCTCGCCGCCAGCGCCGCGCGAGAGCAAACGCGGTTCCTGGAAGAGCGGCGGCGCGGGCTCCTGCGCGATGTGAGCGAGCTCTCAGTCACGGTGGCCGATCTGCAGCAGCGTCTGGTGCAATCCACCGCAATCGCAGTCAACCGGAGCGATGGGGCGACCGAGCAAGATGCAACTTCCACAACA
>JAADVK010000296.1:0-31112 GCA_023334975.1 Globisporangium sylvaticum
CCAGGGAATGGCTCACTCTCTCGGCGTTCTCTCCCTCGTCGCAGCCGCGTCCAATGCGCGGGCTTCGCATAGTGAAATCAAGTCAACACCACTGGCACCTCTCAGATCCGGTTCTGCAAGGGAGCTGCCTCGGATCTATTTTACCATAACAAGGTGCAGTTGTTTGGGTGAGGCGAAAAAGCAGCTTCCATAAAGTTACTGGTTCAGTCAATAATACAGCCAGCAACCCCTTTTCGGTCATGAATCTCAACGTTCGAATAATGCATCCACGCTTATTGACCTATAAATCATCCATTCAACCCTCTTTTGGAAAGGGTATCTGCCAGATAGACTTTCTGTATGAGCTTTGAGTTCAGGAGCGGAGGAGGAGGTAGGGAGATGGTTCAGGCGAATGGGCGAAGAGAAAGAGCGTGCGCAGGAAGACGAAGAGGGCTCACTCTCTCTCACGCTCAGACTCACCGACTGCAGACGCACGAGCGCCGCGGCAAAGCGGTCCCAATCCTCCAGCGTGTGCATCCAACAGCCGCTTGCATTCCCGCTTGGCTCGACCTCCATCTCCACAGATTAATCGCCGCCGTCAATCAGCAGCAGCAAGAGCTCCAACCACATGAGCCCCAGATCCGCGACGCAGGCTCCAGCGGCGAAGACGCCAGCGCATGTGCCGCCGAAGCTCGACTTTGCAGCGCGCCGACAGGAGCAACAACAGAAGGAGGAGGACGCGGAAGCGGAGCCTGAGTGCGAGCCGGACATGAGCGACTTGGAAGTGGACATGCCCGGCACGCCGCCGTTCAGCGCCGAGGCGGCCAAGGCGTGGGCGGCAGACGAAGAAGCAGCAAACAACAACAACAACACACACAACAGCGCAAATAACGCGCCGAGCGAAGGGTTCTACGCGAACGAGTGCAGCGAAAGCATGGCGAAGCGACACCGCGCGGCGACGTTCATCCAGCGGGCGTCCAAGAGCTTCCTCGCGAAGCGCAGCCTGGCGCGACGACTGAGTGCTGTGGGTCGTCCCGTCGAGGTGCGCATCAAGCAGGTGCGGAACTTAGAGATGCTGTGCGACTTCCGGGACGTGACCTCGATCTACTGCAACGTGCGCGTGCTCAAGCGACCGTTCGGACCGTTCATGTTCCAGTTCTCGACGAGCAAATGCACGAATGTGCACCTGCCGACGTGGGAAGACAACTTCTTCGTGCCCATGCTCTCGTCTCGGTGCGATTTGGTCGTCACGCTGATCGGCGTGACCGTGACGAACAAGCAACGCTTCCTCGGCCAGGCGATTGCGCAGCTTGAACCGGGCTGGGAGAAGCTCACGAAGATGTCGGCGCCGCTCGCGAAATGGAAATTCCCAGTGGAGGAGTCGCTTCTCGGGCTGCATCGCTTCGTGTCGGGCAACGTGGAGCTCGAGCTCACGCCCGTGTCGTCGCGGCTGTCGTGCAAAGCCGGTCAGTTCCTCATGGCGCCGCCGATTTGCTCTCGCCCGTCTGGCGCGTTCTCGTTCTGGACCAAGAAAGTGACGATCAGCACGCCGTCACCGCAGACCCCGAACAACCCAGCGAGTGCGTCGCCAGCGCGCAAGAGCGTTGTGACGCGCTGGGGCGTGCTCACGGACACGTTCTTCCACCTGTTTGACAACAGCTCGGCGAAGCTGCTGATCAGCTTCGACCTCGCGAAGATCCAGCTGATCCGGTCGAACCCGGACTCGCGCAAGAGCGACCCGAACCGACTGTTCCCCGTCAAGATGTACTCGCAGGGGACGCTCTACACGCTCTACGTGTCCACGTACGCGCAGCAGCAGGCGTGGGAGTACAAGATCAACATGCACCGGCGGCAACTGCTGATCCCATAGCTCGAGACCCCCCAGCCACGTCCAGTCAGTCCAGTCCGGTGTCGTTCGTTCCTGGTATCCCAGCCCATGCACAAGAGCAAGAAGATGAAGAAGAAAAAAGGGTCCTCACTGTTCCTGAAATGCGTCAACGAGTCTCCACAACAAGCACTGTTTTAATATTTAACCCCCTCAAATGCGGCAAGATCGCGTTCATGTCTCTTTTTCTAATTGTCAAAAATGACTTCGAAACAGAATCACCATACATCTTTTTATTGGCTGAAAACAACTATTTTCTCATTATTTCAACCAATCACACGTCATGTTCTCCAGAAGAGCTTTTTCTGCTTGCTCCCTCATGCACTTCGCCCCCGCATTTGACATTGGAGTTTCGCAAAACAAAAACGCGGAAATGGAGCCCGCGATGGAGCGTCTGCGCGCGCTGCTGGCCGCGGCCGTGGCGCGCAGCGGCGCGTACGAAGCCCCTCAACAACCCGTGGATGGAGAGCAGAAGAGTGCAGCGGCGACGACGACTGCGGGTGCAGGGCTTGCAGTGGAGACACCAGCTGCTGGCGCCAAGACTGCCGCAGGATCGCGATCTACGGAGGCGCCAGCGTTGGACACTGTGGAATTCACGGAGGCCGATCGCTTTTTCTGGGACGCGCTCGTGTTCGAAGGCAACCACGACAACGTGCACCAGCTGGTGGAAGACATCGGGCTGCTGATCGCGAGCACGAACGTATCGGACGTCAAGCTGGTGCACTTGTTGAAGGTGCTGCTCGTGGATCCGCTGTTCCAGAGCGTCGGCGTGCTGCATGTCGTGCAGCGCACGTTCCGCGGATTGAAGTACGCGAAGCGGTGGGAGGCGCTGATCCTCGCATCGAATGAGCTGGCCGACGCAGTGTACGCGAAGATCTATGTTGCCGAGACGGCGAAGCTCGCGCTGCACTTTTGGACGGAGATCCTACTGGGATGCCAGCATTCCGCGGATTTGTACCAGCGCAATCACTCGAAGCTCGCGGACGTAGCGAAGTTTCTAGGAGAACGTCGTGCGACTGATACCAGCGACTTGGATCGTGCGCAGGAGTGTGACGGCATGATCAAGCACTTTATCCTCGCGTGCGCTGCGCTGATGCACTGCCACCGCGGGTACGAGCAGGAGAGCTACTTACTTCAACTTGCGATGAAGCAGGCGTTTCGAGATGAAGATTTGGACCATCCGACAGCTGCAGGCGCAGAGGAACTGCTGCGTGAGACCGCGTGGGTGCTTCCCGTAGACAAGGTCGGAAAGTATTTCCCCTCGATTGAAGGGAAGTGGGTCGTGGACGAGTTCTCGAGCGATCAGCACGCGTCTGGCGCGAGCGCGCCGCAGAATGCTGGATCTGTGCTGCTGCACAAGACGAAAAACTGCTTTGCGCACGAACTGAGCGCGACGATTCAGAACAGCGATGGCACGCCGAAGCTGCGCATGAATGGGTACTTGTTCCAGCAGATTCCCGAAATGCAGGTGCTTCTCTCGCAACCAGAGAACATTCTGACGACGCCGTGGGAGCTGGAGGGACACTGGAGTCAAGTGTACGAAGGCAATGCGGCGGTGAGCCGACCGAGTGCGCCAGTCGTGTCAGGAGCGAGCACGCCGTGGACGTGTCATGCGTGCACCATGAGCAACGACGCGTCGGCTGTGAAGTGTACCACCTGTGGCACCGAATCTCCTACGAAAGTGACGATCCAGACTTCGTTCGACGATGTTCAAGGGAGCAACCCCGCTCCATTCTCTGCGACGTTCGATGCGAGTTACTCCTTCATGCGAGTGCAGTGGTCGCGTGGCGAGCAGCAGGGAGTCTGGTTGGCGAGAAAGCAAATGACATCGCGCCAGTTTGATATCGGATCCGGAATTTCTGCAGTCAGCAACACGATGACGGACTCGACGTACCTTCCGATGCACGCGTATTCGCCAGAAGGGAAAGCAGAGAATGTACTTGTTCTCGAGAAGCCGATTGTCTCGTCCGGCTCAAATACCGAGGTCACTGTTCAAGTGTGGATCCGACCCCAGCGTCCTCATGCTGCTGATGGGCCAGCACAAGTCGTTCTCGGCTACGGGAGCGAGTTCCAGCTCTCAGTGACCTCTACTGGTGAACTCGTGTGGGAAGCAGTGGGAGGCGTCTACTCGTTGATCTCCTCACAGTTGCTCAACTTTGACACATTCTACCATGTCACGCTGCTGCTGGGCAAGCAGAAGATGGTGATGACAGTCGACGGTGTGTCTGTTGGTGAAGTGAGCTACGGCGACGACGTGAGAGGAAATCTGTTCTCGGCGAGGTCGCCGGTTTTCACCATCGGTGGAAGCCTGACTGTGGACAACACAGGTGCGAAAATCGTGAGTGTCTTCAACGGTGCGATTGTGGATCTGCGCATTTGGTCGAGTGCGCAGCCTTCGATCTCCGTGGCGACCTCTCTCTCCGGTGATGAAGACAACTTGCTTGGCTATTACCCACTCGTTGGGAGCTGCCAGCGAGTGCTGATGGACCACTCGAAACAGGAGAACCACGCGTGTGTGTTTGAAGCGTACAGACACAGGGACGTTTTCGGTCGTAGCAAGTCGACTGCTGCCATCAAAAGCAACTTTGCGCCGACTACGCAGCTGGAGATCCTCCCAGTGGTGCTTCACTTCTCGACAGCGCTGGGCAGCGAGTTCATTGGAAGCGGCAGGTTCTCTCTAATCGATGGCGCGGACGCACTCTCGATTGATCGATCCGACATGGGGGCAGCGTTGTGGCACTCGAATCCTGTATCCATTTCTTCGGGCTTCCAGTCCAGTTTCCAGGTCGGTTTGGGCGGTGCTTCTACGAACACTGTCTTCGCGTTATGCGAAGCGACGTACTGGAAGGTTACGCCTTTGATTGCTGAAGCGAGTACTTTGTTCGGTGCGTCGAGCAGCTCAGTTGATTCACGTTTCGACAGATCTGCTCTCTTTGTGAGTGTTGAGGCAGTCCAAAGTGACGCTGGAAACTGGAGATACACCATCGGGCTATTCGTCAGATCCAAGAACCACAGCTACAAGCTTGGTCAAGCGAGACACGTCATTTCTGCAACCACGGCTCCCGCGGTCCAACTGACGTATCTGCTACCTGAGAAGGTGTTATCGGTTGAGCTTGGCGAGGATGGCGCCGTCTTTGAGTGCGCAATCGATATTCCGCTTGCGCTGGGCATTCAGTCAGCAAGTTCGATCCGAACCGGACTCATTTTCCCGGCAGCGACTTCTCAAGTGCAATCTTCGAGCACTGCTTCTGTCCGACTCAACCAATGGAGATACCAGGAACTCGCTAATCCAGTCGATGACTCAGCTCCGTCAGTGCTGGCTTCGGTGTATTCTGGAATTGCTTCCCTTCAACCGGCGAATCATACAGGCGACCCCTCTGCTGACAAGCAGGAGAACACGGTCACCTGCACGCGATGCTCGACAGACGGCAGCGCTATCGAGCAGGAAAGCTTTGGATGCCAGACGTGCAACCTCATTCACGGAAACACGGTCTGCCGCATTTGCGCCTCGGTTTGCCACGAAGGTCACGAGCTCGTTGCGATGGGTGTCATGTCAGCTGCCTGTGCGTGTCACATTCGCGGAAGTGGTCTGTGCCGTTGCAGTGCCCCAGTGAATGCGGACGACTTCCCGCAGCTCCAGCATCCAATCACGACTTCGCTGTGGTGCTGCAGCAAGTGCACTGTTATCAATGCGATTGAGCTGAGCGAATGCTCTATCTGCGGGAACAAAGCACCTCGAGCCGCCACCTCATCAGCCTCAAGCCCGCCTCAGCAGCAAGTATCAACCTCAAGAGCGTTAGCATTGGTTGAAATCCCGAAACCAGTGACAGCAAGCGTTGACTGGTCCTGCGAAGCTTGTACAATGCTGAACACGGCCGACGCGACGAAGTGTTCGATCTGTGACACTCCTCGTCCGAAAGCAGCCGAGCCCGAAGCTCGCAGCGACGCCAGTGGCTTGATGACACTCTACAACGCCGCAGAAGATGTTGCCAAGCAGAGCCAGTTGAGCGTGACGAGCAACTCGCCTTGGTTTTGCTCTGCGTGCACGATGGAGAACAAGAGCACGGATGATGCTTGCTACATGTGCTCGACGCCGAGAGCGTCGGCAGTAGCGAACACGGTTGATTCATCGGAAGTGATCATGGCGTTGCCTCCATCAAAGACAGACCCGATCCTGCTTCCAGCTCCAATCGATTTGACCCAGGACGAGAGTGCCGCCACTGTGAAAAGAGCCACGCCTGCCATTCCAAGCGAGATATCCTCTGGTGCCGTGGAAAATCTCAAGTTTCTTCGTGGATACAAGCAGACTGTGGCTGAAGCAACGAGTCAGAGTGAATTGGTTGACGCCATGCGAGCATCGTGTTGGGAAACGACTGCTGGAAAAATGGACATTTCGCTTCAGCAGAGCTTTGTGGCGGAGTACGTCGATGGCGCGTACGCCGACAAAGACGGCTACCTGAGCGGTATCGCTCGATTCAACCAAGACGGTGTCTGGAAAATGGAAGGCAAGTTCAAGAAGCTGACCCAGACGCAAGAAAACGCGCTGGTGCTGCAATGGGATCCATTTGCAACCCGTTTCGATGGAAAGTGGTTCCGAGGAGATGGCTCTGGAGACTGGAAGTGCGTGTTGGCTCCTAGCTCGTCCGAGTTCCGAGGTCTGAATGTCGTGGAAGATTCAAAGGACCCGACGCAGCTTCAACCGTTTTACTCGGGGCTGATCAACATGAAGCAGAACCTCACGAACGTGTGCTACCAGAACAGTTTCCTGCAGACGCTGTTTATGACTCAAGATTTCCGACGATTGATTCTGTCTTCCGAGCTCGAGCGCTATGTTTCTGTGCCGCAAGACGGAAGTCCGTCGACAGCTGGAAACGATATTCTCGGCTGTGTCCAGAACCTGTTCGCTCGAATGATCGCATCCCAGCGTCCGTCGTTGGACTCCCATGGACTGCAGCGTTGCTTGCCGGCAACTTTCCAAGCGGGGCGACAGCAAGACACTTCAGACTTCGCGCATTACTTGATCGACTCGCTCTCGGAGCACTTGAGCCAGCAGCAGGACACGGTGAATGGAGTCTCAGACATCTTCGGCGGCGTCCAAGCTACGGTTTTGGCGTGTAAGACGTGTGGGAAGAAGTCCGTGAACAAGGAGTACTTCTGGGAGCTGCTGCTGAACATGATCGATCTGCGATACACTCCTATCACGAGCATCACCGCTGTGAGCGGCTCGTCCATGGATATCGCGACACCAACCGGGTATGAGCGCATGAACCACGACGTGAACAAGGACAGAAACGGCGCACCGTATGTGTTCTTGTGCGTGAAGAGATGTCCAGAACGCAAGTCGACGAGCTCGATGGACGTGGACGACGCCTCGCTTATGCCGATCACGGACCTGGTGGTTAAGGTCGCACCATCGATGGATGTGCGTCCGACAATGCAGGGCTACGAGCGAGTCGAGCTGGATTTGAATCTCGGAGGAAGCTCGAACGTTGTCGGAGGCAAGAAGCAAGTCTACTTGTTTACTCGGCGTGAACCGAATGGCTCGCCGATCACAGATCTTCAAGTCATTTACGGAAACGAGTCCGTCCCTGATGGCTTCAAGCAGATTCGAGTGGATCTGAACCAAGGTGAAGGCACGAAGGTGTTTTTGTGCTACCGATGCGATATGCCAATCACGGACTTCAAGATCGTCAACAGCGGTATTCCTGGGTACAAAATGGTTGACCACCTTTTGAACTTGAGTCATGAAGATGCAGTCAAGCAGTACCTCGCGTACCAAGTTGGTGGCAACGAGCCCTGCCTGACAGATTTGAAGCTTGTGGACAGCGAGGAAGTTTCGCAGTACCAGAATGAGGGCTGGACGTCGATTGGCAGTCCAACGTCGTTCACGTTTGATCCTAGCCTTCCTGTTGAGGATCCTCCGACGGTGCCGTCGCAATTGATGGTGCGAAGAGGTCACGGGAACCCGATCTTCGCAGTCGATGTCTTCCGTGCTCCGCGACAGGTTCCAAAGTACAACGACTACGAAATCATTGACGTGTACCCTCAAGCGAACATGGATGATGTTCCGTCGCTGTTGAAGGGCGACTGGATGGCGAGCGAAGACACCGACAGAACTCGAAAGGCGGTTCGAATTCACTCCGTGTCGGAACCAGTTTCGGAAACACTTGTGATCAAGGGCAGTTTCGAAGACAAGGGAGAGATCTCTGCGGTTGCAAAGGTCACGTCGTCGTGGTCGCAATCTGTGTCGAGCGCACCTTCGGATAGCAACCAAGTGTATCACGTCACGGGATACTGGAAGGGGTCAAAGGTGAAGCAGTCCCAGCTGTTCGATGTGGAGCTTCGCCCCGACGCGGATTCGAAGCTGTATGCGATCAACGGTACAATCGGCGATGGAAAAGGACGACCGGTTACTCTGCATGGCATCCAGACCTCTCAATCGGTGAAGGTGAAGTGGCCGATCTCGGAGCTCTATGTCCTGCGAGGCGATGAAAAGGTCCCCGAGGGTGTCAAAGTCGTTCGCGAGACGTGCTCTGGTCGAAGCGGCAACCTTCTCGCGCAAACTTCGTCCCCTCACTCGCTGTACTTGGCAGTGAAACGCGAAGAGACCCCTTCGAGCGGGTTGTACATCAGCGACATCTGTGTGATCTACGGGGAGATTGACGTGGTGCCAGACGACTACACCTGCATCCAAACCACGCCTGGAGGCCATTCAGCAAACATCAACGACGGCACGGCAGGGGTTCCGATCTTCATCTGCTACCGTCGTGCGAGTGGAGTTCCAAATGAAAAGGTGTTGATGGATCTGCAGCCGATGTGGACCTCTGGGCCGCAAGTCGACACTCTCCCGACTGGGTTTGCAAAGATCCAGCACACTCCACTGGGAATGGAAGCGAACTTGAACCAAGGAACAACGGGAGTCGCGATTCACTTGTGCTTCGCCAAATCAGATCCCGCTGAAGTCGTGAAACCTGTCGAGAACCCTCTGAATGGCGAGTATGAAATCACGTCGACGGCCCCCGCTGGATTCGGAAAGTTCCTCGCGTTGTCCGTGATGGAGAGTGTTTCTGAGGCGCGTGTTGTTGAAGGCAAGTTCGGCACGATCCTCCATGGTCATATGCCTGGTTCGTTCCGGGCCACGATGTTCAAGTCCGCTCAAAAGCAGAAGCAAGTTCTTTTGGGTTTGTGGAGCGCCGAGTCTCAGGGCAACCCGACGACCATGACCGATTTCATGCCAGCGAGTTATCCATTCGAGTTGACACTGAGCGATAATGGAGACGAGTTAGACGGATGGTGGAGTGGTAATGATGAAACTACGACTGGTACGACGGGAAGCAGCCCGGTAGCTTCGAGTGGCGCGAGTGCAAGCAACAACAACGTCGGTGGTGAAAGCTGGAAGTTGATGAAGGACTCATACGTGCGCGTTGCGTTCAAGAAAGACTACGGAACCGAGTGGAAGGATGGAAGACTGATCTTCTCAGAGCGTGTTTGGCGCCACGACATTGCATCAATGCTCTCCAGGTTCGTCGCGACGCGCACACTCGGCGGAGACAACTCGCTCTCTTGCTCCCAGTGCGATCGCAAAACTGAGTCTCGCACTCACACAGTCATCGTGTCGCCGCCTGCGCATTTGATTCTCACCGTCAAGCGGATGTTTTACGACTGGACCCAGCAGAAGACGCGGAAATCGTTGCACGATGTCGAGTTCCCTGCGCTGCTGACGCTGCCTTCGTTGACGGAAGAAGACGAAGAAGTGGTGTTTGATGCGCAAGGCAATGTGAATCTGAAAGACAACCAGCGCAATCGCCACTACGGACTCTACGGCGTGCTGATTCACAGTGGCATGACAGCGAATTCGGGTCACTACTACAGTTTCTGCCGTGAAAGCGACGATTCCAGCGAGCAGCTCCATTTGGAGGACTCTCCATCGTCGCCGTGGATCAAGTTCAACGACATGAAAGTGGAGCGATCGAACTGGGAAGAAATCAATCGTCTCGTTGCGAACTCGGTCTCGGATGCGGTGTACCTGCTTCTGTACAAGAAGCTGAGCTACCCGGTTCCAGAGACAACGGTGAGTGCGTTGCAGGACGTGCCTGACAGCCCGAGCTCGGGAGGCGATGACGAAGAAGCCATGCTGCTCGCGAAGGCGATGGCGCTGTCGATGTCTGCAGCTGGTCAAAAGCGCCATTCTGTGGACGAAAACGACGGCGAGCAGGAGACCAAGAGAGATGGGGAAGGCGACGAGAGACCTTCGCGCCGTCACATCCGATCGTCGATTCTGAAAGAGGTACGTAGACTGCAAAATGATTCTTGTCTGTCTGCCTATGGGATTTGCTATGCTGGTGGCTGACTTTTCGGCTGTTTGCTTGGCTTTTTGAAATGTTATTTTGTTATTTAGGTGGAGAAGGAGAACACAACTTTCCTGCGCGATACGCTGGGGGCGACGTCGAGTCCGCTGCATGCGGACGACCTGCACACTCTCCTCGTGCTTCGACACTCGTTCCCGTTGCATCTCCGAGCAATTCTGGACCAGGTTCAAGCATAGAGATTGCGATGTGGAGCAAGCAGCAGCGCAATGCAGACAAGTTAGAAGACGGATCGAGATAGAGGTTGGTGACCTGACAGAAAGGAACACGATCTACATTTTTGTTTTGTATTGCTTGTCTTTTGTTGTTGGAAAATGTTGGTGTTTGTTTTGTATTGATTGCTTCAAATTAAGGGCACTCACCTGACAGACGAGCAGCGAACTCAAGAGAAGAAGAAAAGGAAAAACAAAAAGATAAGCTCATGCACGACGACGTACAGAAAGCAAAAAAATGGACAGCGAAATGCAATGCGGAAATGGAAAAGAGAAAGCAGCAGACAAGACAGCAGCAGCGAGGAGCACGACAGCAAAAGAGGTTCAGTCTGAACGACCAAAGACTCTTCCACAGACTCCGCTGGTCTGTCAATCACGCAGCAACGGCGCACAGACGAGGGCGTTTGAACACACCGACTTCACCGGCTTGTTCCCACTCCGCAAGCGTGTTTCGGTACGTCTGGATCAGAAACTTGAGCGCTGTCGGTCCGCCGATCACCGCTTCGAACTTGTCGCGGCTGCGGATATCCACCAAGTTCAACGACGGCATGTCCGCCGAGATCGCGTACACTGCAGCAGACGTGAGCTTCGTGCAGCCCCAGAGACGCAGCTCCTTCAGGTTGCGAAGCGACGCCACGATGCGCAGAATCGCAGCGTCCGTCACGCGCGAGCACTGGGAAAGGTTCAGGTTCTCCAGCTGAGGCAGCGAGTCGCAGATGATGTCGATCGACTTGTCCGAGATCTTGTAGCAGTAGCGAAGATTCAAGTCTTTCAGCTTCGGCAGAGCACCAGCAATGGCAGCAACAAGCCTGGAGGAAAAACCAGATTTGCAACAGCAAGGTCAGACCACCAATTCATCAAGCTTTCTACTCCAACATGCTGCGTGGTACTTACTTGTCATCCACTTTGTGGCAGTAGCGCAAGTTGAGACGGGTGAGCTTGCTGCACTTCTCCACCACGTGCACAATGGACTTGTTGTCGACGTTGTGACAGCCCCACAGACTCAGATCCTGGAGGTTCTCGCAAAGAGCGATGTTGCGCACGTCGTCGCCGCGCACAGTGTGACAGCCAAGCAGGTCCACGACACGAAGCGTAGTGCTGTTGTTCTTCAACAGCAGCTCCAACGCCTTGCTGTCAATAGCCATGTCGCGAAAGTGGAGCTCACGCAGGTTCGTGCAGACGCCAGCCAGAATCAGCAGCTGGAGTTAAAAGAAGCAGCAAACACAAAGACGAGTCAGCTCATGAACATCACACTTGACCACAACTCACACAGGTAAGTCACTTACCCCTTCAGCACCAAGAGTGTCGCAGCGGTTGAGATCCAGCACTTGCAGACCCGAGAGAGCCTCCTTCGTGAACGCAGAGTCCTCCAGCACATCAGCCGTGAACGCGTCGCAGCTCGCAAGATGAAGTTCCTTGAGTCCGCCATCAGCAGCACCACCGCGCGAGTGCTTCAACAAGCCCTTCCAGAAAGACCCTGGCTGCTGGTTGTCCTTGGCCTTGCACAGGTGCGGGTTCTTGTTGGCGCAGTCCGAGCACTCGTCACAGTACGACGTGAAACTCGTCGCGATCGGCTCGTCCATGAGCCACTTCTTCGTCTGCATGAGCGCGAAGCGGTCCGGCATCGACAGATACCCCATGATCATCTGCAGACTCTCCGAGGACACGGACGCCTGGAGCCAGTCCTTGCCGTTGTTGGCATTCATCTTGTCGTCTTCCGGCGCCGCAATCCGCGCCATCTTGGTGCGGTCCACGTCACTGCGCATGGCTCTCTTGATCTCTCTCTCTCCTTCTTCTTCTCTTGGTATCTCTCTCTCTTGATAGCCCCACTTGATCGTATAATAAACTTGATATTCTCCTTCTAGTCGATGTCTGCACTCAGTAGGTTTGCCAAAACGCCGTGCGGGTTTCGTGAGTGCGCTGGTTGATCCACTGGTGCTGCGGGCAGTCCTTCAGCATTACTCGAACGCGCCGGACGGAGGTGGGTGACGAGGAAGAAGGGGGAAAGGGAAGGAGACGGGAACGAACGGAGCGCGCGGGCGGAGGTGTCGCGCAGTTCAGTTCTCGGTCTCTTCGCTCTCTCGCTTGTGTAAGGCGCTCGTGGGCTTGACGGCGCTTCTTCGGCTTGGGACGAAGGGCTTGGGCTTTAACTGCTGCGGTTTGCTTGCTTGCTTGCTTGTGCTGCGGCGGGCTGGTTCTGTTGTGTGAGCTCATGGCTCATAGAGATGCAAAGCAAGCAAAGAACGACCGACAAGAGGGACGAGGGAAAGAAAGGCTGGCGAAGAAATATTACGCATTTGAATTGCTCATCACCGCAAAATATCATTCGTGTCTATGCGGCTGACTGGGAGTTTGTATGCTGTGAGGGGAAAGTTGAACTGTACCGTAGAGATGGCAGCTTTGTAAACTACGTGTTTAACCAGCGGGATGCATTTACAAAGAACCTGAGAAGTGTAAAATCGAGTCATAACACACTCAAAGCGGCTCAATGCGATACCACCAAGGCAAACATATACCGCAGGGGATGCAATTGGAAGGGGATGCAGCTGGTTCATCAGATCCGTGCGACATGTGGGTGCCAAATGAAGCGGCGCAATCGCGATGAGCCCATGAACATGAAGCATTGCTTCTCAACACCAGCGCTCACTGCGCTACAAGCAATAGTGAGAGTCAGATGGCGGTCGAACACTGGCTGAACACGCTGGTGACGACGCGGACCTGTCGGCATCTCAGTGGCGCTATCACTCGTGCCACGAGAACGAGAGAGAGAAGGAAACAGAAGGCGCCGGCAAACACGCAGAGAGAACAATGTGTGACGCCTTCCCTCTGGAGACTGAGTTTGTATGAAGTTTGATCGCGTGTGACTGTGTGAAGGACATGGTGCGCTTATTCATTCGCTGTTGTCTGTATTGCGTGTATATATGGATGCGTGCGCGATTCCAGCGCCATTGAGCGCAGGTCTCATAGAGCGCAACGCAATGCTAACCTTCATGTGAACGGTAAACAGACGACGATGTTTTTATTATCAGAACCAAGACAGCAGCTATTGGATCCTCCATCTCATGCTCGCTCTCATGATCAAGCAGCCAGCGTGATGAGCGAGATGAGGTCGCACTTGGGGTTGAGCGTCACCTTCTTGAGCCCGTCGGTGTACAAGATGCTCACGTTGAGCTGCTTGAGCGGCTCCTGCAGCAGCGCCACCTGGGACGAGAACGGCGCGCTCTGCTGGCCCGTGAGGAAGAACTGCGCGCGGCCGGTGGCGAGCGCCTTGACCATCTTGCCCACGCGCGGCAGGTTGGCGGTCGTGTTGGCGATCACGACGTCGAAGAGCTGGTCCGACGTGCCGCGCGGCACGCCCTCTTCCGGCACGGACGACACGGCGTAGCCCACGTAGTTCTGCTCGTGGTACATGGACAGGTTGAGCGCGCCGATGCCGTCGAGCCCGGCGTGGCCCACGTTGTGCGCCGTCACGTTGATCGCGATCCGGATGGCCGTGGCGTCGCAGGACGAGATCGTGATGTGGCTGATCGTCGCGGGCGGCTCAGCAAACTGGTTCATGCCGAGCACCTCGAGCGGGCGGTGGAACTTGAGCCCGCCTTTCGTGAGCCCGATCGCGCGCACGCTGAGCTCGGCGTGGGCGTCCAGCTCGAGCGACTTTTGCGTGAGAAGCACGCTCGCCATGTCGGCGAACACCTGGGGTTCCGGCACGTAGGCGTTGTCGCTGATGAGGAAGTCGTATTCCTGCTTGCCGGACTTGAGGTCGAGCGCCGGGAGCTCGATCGTCGCGAAGGTCTTGCCCTGGTAGAGCAGCTCGGCCTGGGTCTTCTTGGTCGTCGCGTGGAACTGGATGTCGTGCTTGAAGCGCAGGCTCAGGTTCACGCCGAGCGTCTGCACGCCCGCGCCTTGCTCCACGTGCACGATGTCCAGGTAGTTGAGCGAGATCGCGACCTTGTCGGCGTTGTGCTGGAAGATCGCGCCGGCGACCGCGAACCAGAGGATCAGCAGGATCACGACGATCGCGACGACCACCGAGGCCACCACCGCGCTGATCCACTTGCGCTTGGAGAGCCGCCACCAGCAGAAGCGCTTGGTCTTTGTGGATGAACCGGCAGCATCGTCGTCTCGGAGCTCCTTGTCGATGTCGCTCGGCTCGATCGTGACGGACTTGATGTCCGTGTCGCGGTAGAACGATCCCTTGGGGCTCTTCGCAGGTTCGGCGTGGCTTTGCGACTGCATCATTGTTGCTGTGTTTGACAAGCAGAGAGAGTGGGGATTCCGGTGCAATGTGGTTAATCGGAGAGTGGCTGAGCGACTGTGGTTCTGGTGCTTTGCCAGCGAGTGCGAAAGTGAAAGTGAACCAGAAGAGACCAGAACCAGTGATCTCCTCGCTAGCACATAGGGAGGCTGTTGTGTGTGTCTCGCTGGGTTGGCGCTATCAGCATCGCTCTCCATTCACGCTCAGCGTGGGTGTGCTGTGTGCTGATACGCTTTTGATGCTTTTGGTGGTGATTGGGCCGGCGACTTATGGTAGACGTCAACAGCCGTCAACAGCGGCTCCTGTTGACGCGCCAGTCCCAAAACGAGACATTCCCCATTCAATACCGTGGAAAGTGATCTCTATGTGCACTTTCTTGGGTCGCTTAATCACGAGTGTCAGAGTGAGAGTGAGAACCGTCTGTTGTGTGTGCTGTCAGTCGCCAACCATGCACGCTCGCCCCAGCCTTCGAAGGTGGTGGTGGTGGCGAGGCATGCGTGCCAAGGGCTCATGCTGAGTGGAGCTCTTGGCATTCATTGCCCATGTGATACTTTCGCTTGGACGGATCTGGGGCAGTTGGCCACATTTGCCTTACCCCCGCTGCATGTCCACATATCTCTGCCCAGCACCAGGGATAAGGCGCCAAAGCCACGTGAAATGGTCGCCAAGAAGTGCTCGAGTAAACAGTATTACGCATCATCACCGGAAGGAAGCCTTCCAGCGAAAGGGCATCAGCAATGCGCGTGATGTTGACAAGCAGGAGAAGGATCCTACCTTTTCGTTTACGAGTCGCTCACTCTCTCATGTTGAAGCTCAAAGCAGCAATTTATTCGCGATTGCACGTCACGACTGGCCACTGTTATTCTCCGTTGGTCCGCTCTATCGGACCACAGGTCACTTCGAACAGTGAGTGTATTTATTCACATCCGCTTCTGCCTTCTTTCCAACGTGGAAACCCTGACCAAGGAGGTGGGTGGGCTTCACACCTTCTCGCTGACATCCGTTCTCTCTTCGCTCAGAGTGGCCGCATCAGTACGGAAGTTGCTGGGCAGGACGGAGGAAGAGGTTGGGGTATTGCGGCAGATGCTATTATAGACTGGAACTTGTCGAGTGGATCACCTGAGCAACTGGGTCTTGCATGACCTGTGGAACCAGACATCGAACACACTCAAGATGATAGGATAAATCCAATCTTGCTCGGCACGCCCTGGCATTAGCACCAGCACCAGCACAGCAAGGTCGGGTCCCTGTGAGAAACTCGACACCACAACGTCCAGGTCTTCTTGGGTAAAGGTATCGAGCTCAACTTGAGGCAGCGGCACGAGGGCGTCTGGGTCTCCAGGTGCCAATCGTGTTTCGAGGCCAGGATAACCACCCCACCTCGTGGTTGAAAGGACGAAATGGGGCTTCCTTCAACAAGTAAACGCAGCTTCCCCAGTCGTACGTGCTTATCTCGTACAGTAATTTAAAGCAACACATTCGCTTCCTATTGAATGACACCGCGGAGTCCGTAATCACTTGCATTACCAACGCGACCATGTACGAATGTGCCAGTGCTTTCCGACCCAAAGCGGGGATCCACCAGAAAACTCAATATGTATTGTCGTCACCAACTTTCAAGAGGCAGTGGCCTGTTCATGACCCTCTCAGTGTCCATCCACATAATGATCCGGCACGTTGGCGATATGCCTTCTTGCTACCTCGCTAGGATTCTGGGAAGTCCGAACCAAAAATGCAGTCACCCACCACCGTCATTTAGACAAGCTGGTAGGCACATGGACACTCAGATACTAAAATTGGCCCAGTCAATTTCAGAATAACGTTACGCACTTTTTGCAGCCATTTTGGGTCACGAGTGTCCACCTGAGTGTCCTCAGAAGACGACCAATGTCTTATTCCGACACTGAGTTCTGAGTCTGATGCTTCTGCCACACCAAATTGTAGGACAGTCGATCACATTTTGTAATGCACATGTATTATTATGTCGCAAATAGTACTCCTCGTGGCATTCACCAGTCAAAAGGTCATTGGTGACGCGAAGAGCTGCTCCATATCGTCGATTCCACAGATAAAGGCCGAGAGAAGCACTAGTGATCAAGAGAGTAGCGATGGCAGGACAGAGTCGAGCGGCGCAGCGCCGCGAGAAGAACAAGAAGAAGCAGCCGGCTACCACTACCACAGGCACCACTGGTAGCACTGGCGCCAAGCAGCAGCAGCAACAGAAGAAGAAGCCTCAGCAGAGCGCCTATGACAGCGGCAGCGACAGCGACGACGAGCAGTTTGGCGATGCGGCGCTCGCCGGCGTGATCCCGCTCAAGTCGCTGGAGGACTCGGAAGTGCGCGACTTTGTGTCCGAGCTGGAGCAGAACGCGCTGTCGAGCAAGAAGGCGAGCAAGCGCACGCGCGCGGAGATCGCGCAGCACGAGATCGACAAGAAGAAGAAGCGCTACCGCGAGGACAAGGCGCAGAAGATCGTCTGGCGCAAATTTGACCGCGAGAACCGCACGTTCGAGCAGTACTACCAGGATCTGCTGCAGCTGCCAGCCGACGAGTGGGACCAATTTGTCGCGAGTCTCAAGGAGCCCATGCCGGTGCACGTCCGCGTGAATGGTGCGTTCGTTGTTGTTGAACTGGTGCCCTGCTTTGTGTACTTTTCAGGAGCCTCGTTGATGATGTAGGTGATGTTGGTCTGTTCGTTTTGTACAGGAAACTACAAGAGCCTGGCCGAGATCGTGACTGGGACGATGGAAACCGATTTCGACATGAGCGACCGCACGGTGAAGCTCGCGTCGGGCGATGAGCAGAAAGTCGAGTTCGCGTCAGTGCCCTGGACCGAGAACAAGACGATTTGGAAGGTGAGTTATTGCTTAATGGTGCTCATATCCTGTCGTGTCATTGAGCTCACCTTTATCCCGATGTCCTTCCATACTACAGCTCACGATCGATAGCAAGAGCTTCCGCAAGTCGGAGCCTTTGAAGGACCTGAGCAACTACTTTCGCGCGCAGTGCCATCTGGGCCTGCTGCTCCGCCAGGAGCCGTCCACGAGCATCATCCCAGCGTTCCTTCAAGCGAGCCCTGGCGACCGCGTGCTGGACCTGTGCGGCGGAGGCGAGCACCGCGCTCCGATGATCGTCGAAGCGCTGAATTCGAGCGAGTCGGCGACTGAACAGACAGGACTGCTCGTTGTGAATGAGCGTGATGCCAGCGCTGCAAGCAACGCGCACCGCACCCTCACGCGCACGCTGGCGCTGTCGCGCGAAGTGGTGGTGACTGCGCACAAGGCGCTCGAGTTCCCACAGCCGCACGATTACGACGGACGCGACACGGAGAAAGCGCTGTTCGACCGCGTGATCTGCTCGGCGCCGTGCTCGGGCGATGGGCTGATCCGCAAGATCCCAGAGCGATGGCGCACGTGGAACCCGTCGAACGCGTTCAAGTTCCACGGAAGCCAGGTCGCGTTGGTGCAGAAGGCGATGGCGATGGCCAAGGTCGGCGGCTCGGTCGTGTACTGCACGCGCTCGTTCAACCCGATCGAGAACGAAGCGGTCGTCGCGGAGCTGCTGCGTAGCGGCAACGGCGCGTACGAGCTTGTGGACATGTCGTCTATTTATCCCGAGCTGAAGCGTTCGCAAGGGTGCGCTTCGTGGAAGGTCCTTGACGAAGACATGGAGACTGTGGCGTCGTGGGACGAGGCGTCGGACGACCAGAAGCGCTCGCTGCGAGCGACCATGTGGCCGCCAACGTCCTCGGAGGGCAAGGAGATGCACCTGGACCGCTGCATGCGCGTCCTGCCGCACCAGAACGACACGCACGGGCTCTTCGTCGCAGTGATCAAGAAGTGCAAACAGGTCGCGGCGCCGCTCGCTGGTCCCGCGAGCCTCGGCCCCAACTCGTCAAGCGCCAGCAGCAGCAAGCAGGACATGAAGAAGAAGCTCAAGGTCGGGAAGAAAGTGCACGGCAGCTTCTCCACGATCGACGAGAAGAACCTCAAGGCGATCCGCTCGTTCTACGGACTCGCCAAGCAGCTCAGTCGTCCACATTTCATGGAACGCAGCGGGTTCGCAAAGGACAAATCTGTCCACCTCGTGACGCCCACAGTGTCCACTTTCCTGGACGACGAGTTTAAAGGACGTCTTGCAGTGTACAAAGCCGGCGTCGAAGTGCTGCGCCGCACGACCACGGGCTACGACCTCTTCGACGAAGGCGCGCGTGCGCTGCTGCCGTTCCTCTCGCGCCGCGTGATCCAGCTGCAGATGAGCGAGTTCGCGTCGCTGCTGTCCACCAAGGAGATGTGGCTCAAGCACGCGAGCGACGCCGTGCGCGACGAGCTGCTCGAGATGCAGGAAGGCAGCCTCTGCGTCGTGCTCGACGACATGGAGCCCGCGCAGACCGCCGACCAGGATATCGTGCTCGTCGCGACCAAGCGCCACAGCTCGTACTCGCTCGCGTCCACTTCGTCGGCGATCGCGCGCGTCAAGATGCTCATCTCGGAGCTCAACACGGGCGACGGCGACGACGACGGCTACGACTCGTTCGAGTACGAGGACTAGAAAAAAAGACAACAAGCGAGACCGCCGTGCTGTGTTTTAAAGGCAGAGGGCGATCAGCTTAGAGGCAGACAGGCATATATACAGAGAGAGATAAGGTGGCAAGAGAACGACTTCATGAACATTCATTCGCATTGTGTGTTGTGTCAATTGCTGTTGATCATTTCTGGCACTTTTGGAAAGTATCAAGACGTACTGTTCCGACCTTCCTATTTTATGCACTGTGGTATCCTTGGTACCTACTTTTTCTGAGTGGAGCCATTCCGCCGATTGTTGCCTTTCCTTTCGAAAAACGAGTGGACGGGAGCAACTTTGAAAAAAATGACCAGCAACGAAAGGCAAGTGGCTTGAAAGCCACTTAAGGCACTGGCAACGACGCACCAGCTTGGGTTCGTCATGCGAAGTTGGCTGTGTCCTGAAGGAGCAGGACGAGTCAACAATGCTAAAGCATTTGCTTTGCACAGAAGGTATCAAATGTACGGTCACTAGCGAGTAGCGAGTGCATGATAAACGGACAAACTGGTCATGGGGTTGTATTTACGTTGGTTTTCTATTGTTCCCTGGTTCTTTAGACTACAAATTATTATCGATTTCACATTCTGGTCGCAGCTGCTTGCTACTCTGACTGCGCCTACTGCTGCTGCTGCGGATTCTTCTTCTCTCCAATTAACAATCTCTTTTACACGGGAAAATAAAACACATGCGCGCACCTCACCGACTTTTCTCGCCTCTGAAGAGCTGATGCTGGCGGGCTGGCTGGCTGGCGGATGGATAATATCCAGTTGAGCAAGTATCATCTCGAGATCGCGCCTTTGGTGGTGTGGCTCGTGTGGCCCGAGGCGCTCAGCAGACAGCTCAGCGCCGATGGCGCGAACTTGCTCGGACGGTGGTACTTGAGCGCGTAGAACGAGTCCTCAAAGACTGCCACCACTTTCGAGAACGCAAAGCTGCTTGCGCTCACGTTGCGGTCCGGGTGGATCGGGTCTTCGATCACGAGTGCAGGCTTGCCGATATCCGAGCCGTGGTCTGCGAGCCGGTAGATGTAGCCGCCGTCGCGGATCGAGATGCCATTCTTGCGGTAGTCAAAGATGATGCCGAAGAACTCCAGCAACATCATCGTGTGCTCGCCCAAGCACACACAGCGCTGCACTGGTGGCTGCTGCTGTCTGCTGCTCTCATCGTCACTGTCCGCTGCTGAGGAACTACTGCACGACGACGACGAGTCTTCCGTGTCCGCGTTGCTACTCGTGACGCTCGCCGAGTCTAATTGGGTGTCAGAGTTGCCTGATACTGAAGCGCTGGAGGAGGTACCAGTGGCGCTGCCACCAGTTGCTGATACTTTAGTTGCAGACGAACTTCGAGTCGCAGCAGCCGACGATTTCGAGCCGGCAGCAGCGGCCACCGCCGCAGCGTAGCTGGATGGTGGCGCTGGGCCGGCCGCAGGAGCAGTCTTTTTGGATCGAGACGCGTCGTCTTCCGACACTTTGACGATGCCAGCGGCGACGGCGGCATAACTGAATCGCTGCACCGGTTGGCTTTCAGACGGACCATTGTTGTTGTCGCTACTGTTCTTGCCACCGGTCTCTGATGCTGATCGCTTCAGGCTCTTTGGACGCGACACAATTGAAGCGTACGAGGACGTCGGAGCAAGCGGCGCCGCCTTCACTGGAGAACCAACTTCCGTCGGCGTGCTGGCTTTTCCTGCTTTTGATACCTGTGCTGTCGAATCGCTCGTCACCTTCGTCGGGGATCCTGATACTTTGGTATCAAGTGCTGCCAAGCGCGCCGCCTCAGCTGCAAGTGCCGCTGGCGCTGGTGGGAGCGAGCCCGAGGCGTAGATCGACGCTGCCAGGAAACACTTCTCGCCGTTCCGCCAGAGCTGCGCAAAGTGGATGATCATCAGCACGATCGAGTACGAGCTCAGCCCTCCGGTGTACGCGTCGTTGAGGTCGCGCTCGCGCAGCAGCTGCTTGAACACGACGGCGAGCGGGTAGAGCTCCGGCAATTCGTCCGCATATCGTTTGATGAGGTCGCGCGCGATCAGTCCACTGTGAGTAGACGACGACTCGAATGTGATGTCGATCGGCACACGGGTATCGGCGCTCACGAGCTTCAGCACCGGGATCTTCGCAGTGTCGAGCAGCACGAGCGAGTGCACCCACGCCTGCGCTTCAAGCGCCTTCGCGAGTCGGCGCAGGTTCTTCACTGTGATAACCGCGTCGTTCACTTCCACAACGTCCTGCATAAACCAAAAGTATCAGCACTCGCTCGCCCTGATACCAAAGTGCACATAAAGTATCAGACAGTTCACTGAAGCAAGCCAACGTACCAGGATCACGAGGTCGACGTCACTGCTCGGCAGCCAGATGCCCGTCGAGTACGAGCCAAACGTCTCGACGTTCGAGTGCGGCCAGAGCGACTGCACGCACGTGCGCACGTTCGTGATCATGAGCTCAATGTGCACCGCCATGTCCTCCACCGTACTGCGCGTGTACTGCGCATACTCCAGGATCTCCGTGTGCAGTCTGCACATGATGCACACAGTTTGGTATCAGTATCGGTATCAGTCCCAGTAAGCCAAGCCACACTCTAGAGGTAGATTGACAGTCGCTGCCACGTGTACATAATAAATGAATGGGTGGTTGGCCCATACCTTTCTGTGACAGAGTGGGTCGCCGACTCCTTTCGGCTGCGGCCCCAGCTCGGCAGGAGCTTGGACGACGACGCGGACGAGCCGCTCGGCGCCAGGAAGAGCGTGTGGTTGCGGCTCTTGAGGCTGTCCGGGTCCAGCGTCTGCTCGCCCGCGCGCTGCTGCTTCGACGCCGTCGCACTTGAAGTAGAGACGGAGGCTGATGTCGTAGCGGTGGCTGTCGTCGCATCCTTCGCACTGGCGTTCTTCGCGTTTTGCTTCTCCTTCTTCGTCGCCTTTGTCTGCTGCTTTCCCGCGTCTATAGGTTATTCATAATACAATACAGCACGCCCATCATCACGATTAGAAACTCCACAACAAAGACAAGCGTGCAAACACCACGAACAAAAAGACAACACTCACTCTTCTTGGCGGTGGTGCTGGCGGCAGCGGGGGTCGTGGCTTTCTTCGTGGTCGTCGCCTGCGGCTGCGCTACGAGCGCGCCTGTAGCGATCGCTGGTCCCTGTGCCTGCTTACTTGGCTGCTTCTGGTTGCTGCTGGTCTGCTGCTTTGGCGGCGGCGGCGGCGCTTTCTTCTTCCTCGCCTGCTCGTCGCCCTTGCTCGGCGGCGGCGCCATCACCCCCTGCCGTCGGTGGTCCACCACGATCGCGGCGTCGCGGCTCTTCATTCTCGTTGGTGCTAAGTGCTGGTGCTGATTGATGTTCCTGTGGATGCAGCCGCGTGGACGATTGGATGGATGGAGAGTGAATGGGAATGGATGGGGATCGATCTCAAAGAGGGCTGGCTCACTCGCTCTCTCCCTGTTGTTGGCTTATTATTGAGTTGCCTTCGAAAGCAAAAGCAACCTCAAAAAAGGGTTTTGAGTGCGATTTGAGTTGATGGCAGGGCCAAAATGGATGGAGAAGCGCATCAGAAATGAGCAAACCCTTTATAAAGGGAATAAAGCGCTGCTTTATTAAGGGTAAAGCTGAGTCAATCGAGTGAAAAACCTCGAAGCGGTCAAGGTTTTTAGCTGACTGAAAGGAGATGGGTCTATTTTCGGTCTTTTATTTCGAGCACGGTACGCACAGGAACATTGCGAGTAAGTACGAATGGCTTGTTTTTGGTCCCCCTTCTTTTTGAAACCTGAACGAACGAATGAGCATTAAGCTCGAAGCAACTCACGCAAATGAAGCGAGCCCCTCTATACGGATAAAAATGTTCTCATTAGCAATCAACTTCGCAATGTCCACACGTTTGGCTCGGTTTCCCGGTATAAGTGTCCGCGGCTTAAAATCGTACATACTATTAGATCATCCCACTTTTCATATTGCAAAGAACCCTAGCCTCCATTCGTTCTGAGAGTTGCACTTTTCTCGATCGGGGAATCAGTTCCTGATTCGGACTGACTGATTCCTCCTCCGATTCGCCATTCGGTGGATTCCTTTGTTCCACAAAGATGGCATGAACTATCGATTTTAGAGCTCCAACAAATAAAAGCACTGGCTCATGCACTTGTTGCAGTCTGCGGTACGTACACGTAACATATCAAATATGATGATTCATCACGATAGAATCGTTCTGGTTTATCCGCTAAAGTACGAAGCACACAAAACGGAATCAGCTCCACTTTGGTGGTCTGGTCTGGTGCCATTTTGCCGATTGCACTCGACCAACACGCGCAACAATAGAAAGCAACGCGCACGCCTGTCCTGTGCGGCTCGCATAACGCGATTCGCTTTCCGTCACGCGCGCACGGATAGATATCCCTCTATCTATCTCTAGGCGTTGCCTCCCGCAGAGCTCACACTGCTCACTGCTCGGCTGTGTGCGTTACTGTATCATCGCTGCCTTCAAGCACTGTCGCTTGTGCCACCTGGATCTCCAGGGGGCGTGGGAGAGACCAGCCATCACCACACCAAGAGCTGCCAACGCCAGCACACTGCCCACTGCATAAAGATGCTGGTAACGCCCGATCTGCTCGCGGACCTCGCGCTGCTGTCGTCGCTGAGCGTGCTCGTGCACTACTTCTTCGGGCTCTACGGCATCGTCGCGGCGGTCGCGGGCGTTTCGCTGCTCGAGCACGGCGCGGAGATCGCGGCGGCGACGCTTGACAAGCTCTCGCGCTACGGCCACTTGAAGAGCGAGATCGCGAAGCAAGCACAAGGTGCGGTCGATACGATCCGCAGACGCCGCCCCACGCGCACACGTGGTGCTAACGATGGTGGAAAGAGCGACGGAGCGACATGGCGCAACGATGAGGATAATGACGATGAGAACGATGATCGAGAACAAGCTGCTGGTGGTGACGATGATATTGAGTACGACTATGATCAAGAAGAAGAAGAGGCTGGAGATGGCGACCCGCGTGCGCTGTTGGAGCGGTTCTCGACGGTGGGCTCCGATCTGGCAGATGACTTCGATGAACAGCAGCAGCAACTGCAGCGAAATAGCGGCGTGATGATTGCGCGGGACGATTTGGGCTCGGAAGAGAGCGCTCAGTCTTCAGAGAACCCCTCCTCGCATTTGGTGATTCGAGACATCGGTAGCTGCTTTAGCGACGACTACGACAATGATGACAATGAGGCCACAGACGCGACAGCAACGGATACTGCAGATGATGAACGCCAACAGCCACACGGACAGGATGCAGACCCAGACGCCGGTAGCACCGAACGAATTGATATGCAACAGCCAGGTACCGCAGCACCACGAGCCAATACCAACGCCAGTAACCTCATGCAGATGAACTCGCACGAGCCGATCGCGTTCGAGACCGAGCTGTTCCAAGGCCGCGTGTATTTCTTCGTGCGCACGGACCCGAAGGATCCGCACTGGATGCGTCTCTTCCACGGCCGCCGACGTATGTTTTGGATCCAAGTGCAGGGCAAGTTCAAGCGCGCTCCCAAGGGCACCGTGTACCTGGGCGGCGAGCTGCCGTCGCAGATCTCGCCAGGCATCTTCACGCGGAGCATCGCGCACGTGATCATGGGCATCATCCAGCAGCTGGTCGGGAGCGTGAACTTTAGCTTTGGCGACGCGAAGAACGAGGTGGTGCCGTCGATCGCGCTGCCGCTCTACCAGTCGGCGGACCAGCTGATAGTGACGCCAGCGGGGGAGCAGCCACCGCCACTCGGCGAACGGGATTTTGGAGAAACGGAAGCTGCGCGCAGACTGCGGCGGCAGACACCGCTGGGCAGCGAGAAGTACGTCGTGGGCGACACGTACTCGTTCGATTTCCACACGATGTACGTCGACTTGAGTCGGTGGCGCACTGCGAACTTGCCGGGGCTGAGCGAGATGGAACTGAGCTCGTTCTTCGACTCGCTGCCACTGCGAATGGTGGCGTACGACGTGTGCGCGTCGCCGTCTGAGCGGCATCTGCAGCAGCAGAAGGACTATTTGTTCAAGTTTGAAGTCAAGTACGACCGTACGCGAGGTCGCAACAGCAGCAGAGACACCAGTGATGGTAGCAATAGTATCAGCAACATCCGAACGGCGCGAGACGCACGGCAAACGAGAAGAAGAGGACGAACAACGAGTATGCTCGAGCGAACTGAGAGCGAGAACAGCGAGGAGACCGTCTCGGTCGCTGGCGTCATGAGCACGGACGGCAGTGGTGGCATGAGCACCGTGGTGAGCGAGGCAAGTTCGTTCGACGACCAGACCCTCGTGCTCGACGAAGTGCTGTTTCTGAACCAGGAGAACGCGAGACAGCTCGCGAAGCTCTCGTTCGCGTACCTGTGCTGGCTCGAAGAGGTGGACGTTGCGTCGGGGGTGCGTCGCGTGCAGTATGTGTTTTCAGTGAAGCGCAAAGAGGACGGAAGCGATCATCGTCTCGCGGTGGTTAGTGCGTACGCGCTCAAGGTGCTGTTGTTTGGAAGGCACAAGGGCGGTGCGAAGAAGCTCAAGAAGCAGATCACGATGCGTACTGGTGGCGGTGAAAATCGCGATAATGCTGGCATTGACAGCGACGTGCTGCTGCAGCTGAGCTCCTTGCGCTTCCACAGCCAGTCCCGTATCGGCAGCTACAGCACGATCAGCGACGAAGCCTTTGTGATTGCGCAGTGTCTCCAGAAACTCGTGGACCAGAAAGCCCAGTCTGATGAAAATGGCGAAACGGACAATGGTGAAGAACCGATCGAGTCTCCTGTGGATGATGATGACACGAGCACCTCTCTCCAGGACCTGGTCTTTGACGAAGACGTGGCGTTCCAGTCGGCTTTCTACCAGTGCCTGACGCAGCGCAACCAGCTGCAGGCGCCGCAGAGCACGAATCTGAGCTGCTCGCCGTCGAAACTCGGCGTGAACCTGAGCAAGCGCGAGCGCGAAGACATGCGCGTGGTCTTTGAAGGCGTCGTGTACCGGTACTACTCGGAGTCGCTGCTGCGCCAGGAAGTGCTCTTTGTCACGCCCGACGAGCTGCTCTTCTACCGCTCGTACTCGACCTCGGCCGAGAAGCACGTCGCATGCAGCCGCGTGATCGGCGTGCAGGCGATCAAGCTGCCGTGCGCGGAAGACGTGGACGACAAGTGCGCGTTTGTGTTCCAGATCAACACGTTTGCAGAGGAGATCGTGCTCTGTGTGGGCACGGAGCACGCGCGCAACACGTGGATCCGCGTGATCCTGCAACACTGCCAACCGCAGGACAACTTTGACCGGTCCTTGCTTGCTGACCAACAGATGCACATTTGCTATGCGGCGAGCAAGCCGCTCAAGCCAGCGAACCGGATCAACCTGAACGCGCGCTCGCTGTTTCCTCGGCGTCAACCTGGCGGACAGGGAACCCAGATGACAACACCTGATGACGCGCTCCAGATCGCCAAGAAGACGCTCACGCTCGCGCTGCGCATCCACAACCGTCTCGAAACGAGCGTCGCGGTCGTCGAGATCCTGGAGTTTCTAAACGCTGCGAGCGAGTTGCGCAACGTGGACCTCGACGCCCTGCAGCGCGAGTGCTCGCACGAGGCGAAGATGGCGTTCTACCTGAATCTGTACCACGCAGTGCTGGCGCACGCGATGATCTCGCACGGGTTCCCGCGCAGCAAGAGTCAGTGGGATTTCTTTCTCACGCACATGTGCTACAGTGTGGGCTTGAGGAGCCAGCGCAATGGGGTTCAAACCCAGGTGAGCTTGTCGCTCGCGGAGATCGAGCACGTGATCCTGCGCAACCGGATGCCGCAAGCCGACCTCCCGCATTTGAACTTCAGCAAGTTTATCCATGGCAACAGCATGAACATTGCGCGTTTGGAAGGTTTGGGGGTCGCGCATCCGGATTTTCGACTGATCTTTGCGCTCGCGATGAATCAGAGTGAAATGAACGAACAGGCCAGTGGTGGTTGTAGTGGTGTGGTGGTCTACGAGCCAGAACGAGTGCACGATCAGCTCAACGCCGTCGCGCAGAGTCTGTTGAAAGATGTTGAAGTGGACACGCAGCGCAGTAACAGCGGGGACAACCGACGCGACACGATCCTGCTGCCGCGCATCTGCGAGTGGTACCGCATGGACTTTGGCGGCGGCGGCTCGCCGCTCTACTGCGTGCGCAAGCTGCTCGGCTTTCTAGATGACCGAGTGCAGCACCAAGCGCTCGACGCGCTTGAGAACCCTCTGGCGACCCGCATCAAGTTTCGCGCGTTCAAGTACGCGCCAAAGGCGAGGTTGCAGGAGCTCGAGCTGCATGAAGCCACTTTGCGTCCGGTGGTGGCATCAGCTCAAGAAGGCATGGAGTGAGTGCGTTTGAACCAAGCAAGCAAACTCGAGAGTCAAACACATTTCACTCAAAATCTGGCAGTCGCTTTCTATATATTTATCATTTCGCGCCTCGTCTTCATGTGTCTTGAGGCGTGTCTTTGCCGCCGCGCTTGTTCATTTCTTTGTCGCGAGCCACCCTCTCTCTCTCTCTCTCTCTTTCTGCAAAACTGCTCTCTTCTCTGTCGACAAAAAAAAACTCGACACTTGCTTCGCTTTGCTCCCAGCCCATCTGGTCATCATCATCGCACGGGGCAATTCTCTTTCATTTTTCTTCTCTCTTGCGACAACGGGCTTCTCGCATTGGGTGGCTCTGGTTCCAGCAGCGTGTTTCTTTGCGGCGGCGGAATCTCCCAGCCGCACTCACTCTCGCGCAGCCAGCAAGCGCTATGGCGATTCCACGGAGGATTGGACGAGGCGGGGGAGGAGGAGGGAGGGAGGGAGGGGTGGATGGGATGGCACGTCAAACAAAAAAGATTCATAAATTGGCTGCCACACACGCATCGCTTTACACCGCTCAGGAGGATTGGGACTTGGACTGGGATGGCGAGGACGGCCCCGGTGGTGGCGGCGCAGTCTCCGTCGGCTCGTTGTGGTTGTCCGCAGTGATCGACTCGAGCATCTTGACGATCCGCTCGTTCTTGTCCTTGTTATACCGCTCCTCGATGATCTTGAAGTGGTGGCAGTCGCGATCCGCACTAATAGGATACATTCAATACACAAGTTGTTAGCGGCACAACAGAGCAGGAAAGACAGCAAGAATACGTACTTGTTGTACGGAGGGATCATGATGTCAAGCAGCGCGCATCCGTTGTCGGACGCGGCGTGGATCTGGTGCAGATTGAATCGCCGAGGGTCGAGCCACATGGTGGACTCGGAGGCGTACGCACCCTCTCGACTCACGCGAGCCCACTTGACTTTCGGGTTCGAGCCAACGATCCTGTGAGGGTTTCAAAAAGAGAGGGAAGCATGGCGAGTGAGTAAGTTTGTGTGCGTAAAGAGATCGCACAAGAGCTGCCGCATCCGTTGACTTACTCTGTGCTCTCAGAAACCACTTCTTCTGCGTCTTCTCCGAGCTCCTGGGGCGAAACCAGGTCATATGATCGAATGTTCACAGAGCCGTACAAACTGCAACAATACATTACGATACAGAGAACAATACACATACAAATCAGAACCACTGCCACCATCAACGATATTGCAGATATCTCTCGGAAGTTAAAGGCTTACATTCTGGTGACGACGCTCATGCCTGGGTGGTTGTGCAGTGGGATGTGAGCATTTGGCGGCATGAAGAAAATGCTACAGACAGGCACACAACAAGGACAAGAGTTAGCCCCCTCTATCCGCCACACCCTCCATCCAATAAGTAGCCACCATAACAAAATACACATTGCACATACCCAATGTCGATTGTGTCCGACTCCCAGAGCTTCCAGTAGTGCACATCGTTCATCGTCTGCGCCACCTGCGGCGTCGGCACGTGGATGCCAAAGTGGTCGGGCGTCATCATGTTGGCGAGCGAGATCACGGGCGAGAGCATGCACTCGAGCTGCTTCATCGACAGCCGCGTGTTCGGGAAGTCTGCGCGCTCGAGACCCAGCACGTGCAGCGTCTGGTGGTGCGTGTACAGCAGACGATGCACCCAGAGCTGCACGCCTGTCATGCCCGACAGCGACTGCTCCTCGACCTTGAGCGCCAGCAAATCCATCTCGTTCTTCGTGCTGCCGTTGCCTTTCACGCTCTCTGTGTCTGCGTCCTCCTGGGGCTGCTGCTGTTGCTGCTTTCGTCGTCGACTGCTCTTCTTCTTGCCGTTGCTCGATGTCGACGTCGCTGGCGACGCCACGTCTGGAGGCGGGAGCACCGGTCCGATCATCGCAGCTGCGTGGCTGCTGGTGCCATTGGATATGCTGCTGGTTGTTCCGTTCGGCATCTGCGTGTTGGCGATTTTCTGCGGCCGCGGGTTGCCGTCGAGGTCAAAGTCGGTCTCAGCGAGACTGTTGCGGATCGAGCGCGGACTGATGATCGGGCTGCCGTTGCACTTGAACACCTGGTGCGGGTCGCCCTCGATGCCGCTGCACGCCTCGCTGGATGGCACGTCGATCTGGATCTTCTTGGTCTCCTTGCGGCGTGGCATGCTATTGTGACTGTGATGACTACTGTTGTTACTGGCTCGGTGTTGGCGGACTGGTGTGATCAGGCGGTGGTGGTGCTGCGGATGGAACTGGGACTTGTGCTGTCTCGGCTGTTGTTGTAGTTGCTGCTGTTGAGCCTGAACCTGAACCTGAAGCTGCTGGTGCGGGAAGAAGTTGAACTCGGCCTGGAAGTCCGCGCGCTCGTCGTCCTCGGTCTCGTCGCCGCTGCCGTGGCTGCTGTTGTTCGTGCTGCTGCCGCTGGGCTTGGGGTACGGGTGGTACGGCTGGTGATGGTGGTGGTGGTGGAGGTGCAGGCTGTGGTGGTAGCTGCTGCTGCTGCTGCTCTTCGCGGCGAAGGTCGGGGACGTGGTGGCGGCGGTCGCGAGCGTCGCGAGACTGGCAAAGAGCGACTGCGGGACGCCTGACGACGCTGGTTGTTGCTGAAGATGCGGGAAACCTGCTTGCGAAGAAGAAGAAGAAGAAGAGGGGACAACAGCCGCGCGCGTGAGTCTCCGTCTAGCGCAGGCGGCGGCAGTGGCAGTGGCAGTGGCGGTGGCCGCGATGCTGCTGGACCCGCTTGTGGTCATCCTGAGCCAGCTTCCTCTCGCGCACCGCACGCGCATGCGCTCTCGTTCGAATCGAGTGGGCGTCTGGTGTGCTCGGTCCGAGCACGCAAGCGCAAATGGTGAATGCGAGAGACGCACGGCAAGGGGGACAAGCGCACAGGGGGCCAACAGGCAGGACCACTCACACGCACAAGGCAAGCAAGCGACGATGCAAGCGCAAACCAGCGCGCAAACACAGCAAGCGCAAGAGAAACACAGGCAGGCAAGCAACGTTGCGTTGCTTCTGGGTTGCGTCTGCGTGCTTGTGGTTTTGCGCGCGTGTGCTTGTAAAACAAGAAAAATGGCGAGAGTCTTACCTGCTTCCGTTTCTTTAACAGCGGGAGGGCGGCAGTCGCATAAACACACTCCGCCGCGCGCGCGTGTCGTGTGTAAAACAGTCGGACTCTGGAAGAGGGTCGAATCGGGTCTCTTCCTGCTTTGAAGAAGCTTCGCAGCGCGACTGGCTCGGCGGCTCGCTCGACTCGACTCACGGGATTACTCGCGTTTTGGCCTTTTCAAGCCACAAGACACGAGCGAGTGTGTGCGTGATGTGGAAGAGAAACGCGCGCCGCGCACCCTGTGATACGAGATTACAAACAGGGCGGCTGATAAAGGGTATTGCGACTACAATAGAGGATGCCTATATGACGCTGCCAAAGATTCTTTTTACGAGCGACCACTTTACACACAAAATCGGTTCGCGGATGGTAGGTTCGCACGGCAGTGCATGACCGTAATAAAGCAAATAAC